>JAJONZ010006671.1:0-12588 GCA_029582445.1 Solanum paucissectum
TTCATATCGGAGTTCTTTATCACCAAAGACAGTAGAAGCTCTTATTTGCACTCAACAATGGATACGGTCACCTTCTAAAGAATGGAAGGTTCAAGATTATTTAGAGGAAGTTCAGAAAATTGAAGAAGTTGAAAAAGGTAATTTACTAATTTAATTCTTAATTCTCCATCTTTGATATTAATTTTCTACTTTGAAAACAACTTTATGCTAGTTGCTATCTAACAAAGTTGAGTTGACAAATGATTCAATATCTAATTACTCATTTATGTGCTAATAATTCTTTTCCTTACAGAATGTCCAGGTGCTCCTTTGAGTATCGATTAGTTTAATGAAGTAGCTTTTTGCAAATCTTTTGATATATAGGTATTTCCTTTCCCTTTATTGAAATAGCGTTTTACAGTTCTTTATTATCTAACAAAGTTAATTTTACAAGTCTAGTTACTCGTTCACGTGTTGATAATTTTCTTTCTTTCAGAATGTATGTCTAGGTGACCTTTTGAGTATATATTAGTTTGGATGAAGAAAATATGCAGCTGGATCATGGTAGTTGAAGATTATTGGAGTAGTTTTGTAGTTCTTTTGTTGGGTTTTTAAGAGGATATTTTACAAACATAATGTGAAGTGCTGTGTTTTTAATTTTCAATGTTAAATAGACTTATATTTTATAAGATATTTGCTCCTGTTGATCATGTGAGGATCTTGATAATCAAAACTTGTAGAAATCAGATTGAAATGAAATGGTTATTGAGCAGTTGTCAGGTGGCGTTTCTCTTCGTATCTTCTTCTATCTCGATGTGTTGTCTTCTGATGTTATAAAATCCTCATTCTCTGGTTGTTTGCTTTAGTTTGCTGTTAGGTTGATGATGTCTTAGCGTGATGGGTATTGTAACACATATCTGTCAAACAAATATGTAAGCAATTCTTGTAGAATAAAGGCAATTCTTGTAGATATGTGTAAGCAAATATGTAATCAAAGAGTTTAAGTAATTATGTAATTATGTAATCAAAGAGTTGATTACATATTTGAGTTGACCTATTTGGTGAGAAAACTGAAGAGGAAAAGAAAGCTGCTGAAGAACGTACTGCAGCATTGAAGGCTTCAGGGAAGAAGAAAGAATCTGGCAAGTCCTCAGTTCTAATGGATGTCAAGCCATGGGATGATGAGACTGATATGAAAAAGCTTGAAGAAGCAGTTCGTAGAGTTCATATGGAAGGATTGACTTTTGGAGCATCTAAACTTGTTCATGTTGGATATGGTATAAAGAAGCTGCAAATTATGCTTACCATTGTGGATGATTTGGTCTCCATGGATGATCTCATCGAGAATTATCTAACGGTTGAACCTATCAATGAGTATGTGCAGAGCTGTGATATTGTTGCTTTCAACAAAATATGATTTCTGCTATTCTGAAGTTTTGATGGGAAGGGCTGGTAATCATTAGACTTTTCTTTTGTCGAAAGAGTGTACCTTATAAATCATCTGTTTTTCTTCCTTGTTTGGAAGAATATTTACTTATAAAAGTATTGATTTTGAATAATAAAAAAAAAAGATTACATATTTGTTTACACATGTAAGCAAATATGTAATCAAAGAGTTTAAGTAATTTGTTTGACAGATATGTGTTACAGATGAAATGATTTTGTTTGACAGATATTTGCTTTAGTCTGCGTTAAATTGGCCAGAAAGCAAATAGTTGTCCAAATGTAGAATAAAGGCAATCCTTGTACTAAAAACACCTCCAGCTTGTACAAAATGAAGATGGATAGATGAATATTGGCTTCTCCTATTGTAAAACCTAAACACTCTTTAAAAAAACCGATAAAATCAATAAAACCGAAAGAACCGAATAAAACCGAAACCAAAAAAACCGATTTATATTGGTTTGATTTGGTTTATAAACTTAATAAACCGACATAATTGGTTTGGTTTTTTTTTAATAAAAAACCAAACCAACCCGACCTATGTACACCCCTACTGGAGAGTATGTATCAAATTAGTCCATACCTTCCTTTTGTTTGTATCCTTGTACTACTGTCTACTAGTCTAGCCTTATATTTGTCAATAGTCCCATCGACTTTCATTTTCCTTTTAAAGATCCACTTTGATTCTAAGGTTTATTTTCTGGAGGAAGATCAGCTAATTCACAAATATAGTTACTTAAAATTGATTCAATCTCACTATTGACTACTTCTTTCCAATATGTTGACTCAGACGAAGACAAAACTACCTTAAATGTTTGAGGCTCATTTTCAAGCAATAATGCCACAAAATCTGGTCCGAAAGAAGTGGATTTCCGCTGGCGACTACTACACCTAGGATCCTCGTTAGGCTGTGTATTTTCCATTAATTCTTCACGTGGTTGTTTAGGTATTTCACTTGTCGACTCACATTCAGTTTTATACGGATAAATGTGTTCAAAGAACTCATCGTTATCTGACTCAATTACACTATTAACATGAATTTCTGGATTATTAGATTTGTGAACCAAAAACCTACAGGCCTTACTGTTCACAACATTTCTAATAAATACACAATTCACTGTTTTGGGTCCAATTTTCACCCTCTTGGGTAAAGGAACCTCTACCTTGGCTAGGCACCCCCACACTTTGAAATATTTCAAGTTGGATTTCCTTCCTTTCCATAGCTCATATGGAATCGATTGCGTTTTGCTACGGGGTACCCTATTGAGTATCTTGTTAGCCGTAAGGATGGCTTCCCCCACAAGTTTTGTGGTGAACCAGAACTAATTATCAACGCATTAATCATTTCCTTTAATGTTCTGTTCTTTTGTTCCGCCAAACCATTTTACTGTGGAGTATAGGGTGCAATAGTTTGATGAATAATACCACATTTCAAACATATCGCTGCAAAAGGAGATTCATATTCTCCACCCCTATCACTCCGATTCATTTTTATCTTTAGATTCAATTGATTTTCCACTTCATTTTTGTATTGCTTAAATGCATCAATTGCTTCATCCTTACTATTAAGCAAATATACATAACAAAATTGAGTGCAATCGTCAATAAAAATTATAAAATACTTTTTCCCATCGCGAGATGGTATTGACTTCATATCACATATATCTGTGTGAATTAAGTCTAAAGGTTTAGAATTTCTGTCAACAAACTTATAAGGATGTTTAACAAACTTACATTCCACACAGATTTCACATTTCGATTTATCACATTTGAAATCAGGCAATACATCTAAAGTAATCATTTTTCGCAAGGCTTTGTAATTTACATGTCCCAAACGGGCATGCTATAAATCATTTGACTCCAATAAGTAAACAGAAGCAGAATTCTTATTAATATTGTCAATAACTATTACATTCAGTTTGAAGAGGAACTCAGTGATGTAGCCCTTTCCTAAGAACATCTCATTCTTACTTATTACAGCTTTGTCACTAACTAGGACACACTTAAACCCGTTCTTAACGAGCAGTGCAGCAGAAACTAAATTCTTCCTAATTGTAGGAACGTGCAGAATATTGTTCAAAAGGCAACACCTTGCCGGATGTCATTTTCAACATTACTTTTCCAGTTCCTGCAATCCTTGCTGTTGATGTGTTCCCCATGAATAAATCTTCATCGAACTCAGAAGGAGTATACGTTGCAAAGGCTTCTTTTGCAGAGCAAATATGTCGAGTGGCACCTGAGTCGAGAAACCACTCATTGGGATTTTCAACTAAGTTGCACTCTGAGATTATTGCACAGATGTCATCTGCATCTTCCATCTCTTCCACGATGTTTGCTTGACTTTTGCCTTTGTCCTTGTCCTTCTTAGACCACGACAGTCAGAAGACTTGTGACCAACCTTACCATAGTTGTAACAGTTGCCCTTGAATTTCTTCTTAGCTTGTTCTGACTTTTATCCGTTGGACTTGTTCCTCTTCTTGCCTTTGGTAGGAGCTTCTTCAACAATATTAACTCCCATTATTGTCGAATTTCCACGAGACTTCTTTCTGGCGGTCTTGTTATCTTCCTCGATCTTGTGCCGAATCATAAGATCTTCAAGCTTCATTTCCTTACGTTTGTGCTTTAAATAATTCTTGAAGTCGTTCCACGAAGGAGGTAACTTCTCGATCATTGCAGCCAGCTGAAAAGCTTCATTTACTACCATATCCTCAGCAATCAGATCATGGAAAATAAGTTGAAGTTCCTGCACTTGTGATCCAACAGTTTTACTATCTGACATGTTATAGTCTAAAAACTTTGCGACCACAAACTTTTTCAAGCATGCATCTTCTGTCTTATATTTCTTCTCAAGTGCATTCCACAATTCTTTCGAAGTTGTCATTGCACTATAGACATTATATAAGTCATCATCTAAAGCACTCAGAATGTAGCTCTTACATAGGAAGTCTGCTTGTATCCATGCTTCAATAATCATGAACTTTTCTCTGTCTAACATATCAGCAGCAGGCACTGGAGTTTCTTCATTGGTAAATTTCTGCAGACTAAGAGTGGTAAGCCAGAAAAATACCTGTTGCTGTCATCCTTTGAAAGTCACACCAGAGAATTTTCCCGGTTTCTCTGATGGTGGTACAGCAGTTCGGGTTGGTGCAGCAACAGCCGCCATAACATTATTAGTGGGCTTGATCTTCACCGTAAAGACGACGACGACAGCGCGAGGGGGTCCCTCTTTCCAACCCTTTTAACAACTAGTAGAAGTGTTTCTCTATTTAAACACTTCAATTTTTCTTTCCACCACCAATGAGGGAGAAATGCCTTTTCTTAAAGCATAAGGGAATCTTTTCCAATTCCTCTTTTCATCTCCCCTCCATTTCCCATTAAATAGCCAACAATTAAGGATGATGATTGAGTCGGTTTCTACTATAACATTGTTGAGTCCATTGTTGAGGCATACATAAGTACCTTTTAGCATAGCCATGGCTTCTGCTGAGTTATTGCTGCAATTCCCATAAAATTCTGCATATAGGCAATTATCATATGACCATTGTGGTCTCTGACAATGTCCCCACCTCCTCCAGAACCATCCATGTTAAGTTTCACTCTCGGGTTTTTGCCAGATAATGGCCTGTGAATGAATAACATGAATGAGGTTTTCCACTGTATCATAACATTGATGCCAACCAATGGGTAATTGAAGATCAGGAAACTGAAGCTTGACAATTAAATGAATGAATTTGTTCGCCTGTTGGATAATAAAACAAGAAGACATATTTATGTTGTTCTATTTTACCATTGTGAGTTATTAGCTCTGAAATATACATTTGACCAATATAGAAAAATTAAGTAAATCATTCATGTTCATTGATTGAAAATTTAATTTCAAAAAAATATGAAATAAAGTTAGAATAGTAAATTTACTTAATTTTCTAATGTATGTGAAATCTAAAATAATGACATATAAATAAGAATAGAGGCAGTAACAAAGAAACCACAACATCCATTTACAACTTTTTGGTTAATAATCATGTTCCCATTTGAGCATCTCCAAATAACAGAAAAGTAGCTTGAGTAGTTAAGTTTCTTTTCAACTTTTGAATTATTGGAAAACACACTAAATTTTTTTTAAAAAGTACTAAACAAACAAAAACAAAAAGTTTTTAAACATGGCATGAAAAAGTGACCCTGACGTGACACTTTCATGTCAAGACAAACTCACAATACTATTATACTCCCTCCGTTTAATGGTCTAGTTTGACTTGACACGAAGTTTAAAAAAATAAAGAAGACTTTTGAATCTGTGGTCCTAAATTAAAGATATGTCAAATGTACAAAATTGCCCTTTAATCTTGTGGTCTTAAACATGCCATGTGGAAAGCTGAAATTAAAATGTTACCAAAAAAAGAAAGAAGTCATTCTTTTTTAAACTGACTAAAAAGGAAAGGAGATCATTTTTTGTGAAACGGAGAGAGTTGGAAATATCACACCAAAGCAAATGAATATATTTAAGAATAAAAATGTAATAATAGTTCGATCTAAAAATATTCTTGTGATTAATAGCTTCATTTACAAATGTCTCTACCGCTAATTGTTTAATCTAAAAAGACTCCTATTATTGTTTAATAGATTAAAAATGCTCTTTTTCGAATTGATATATCAGTCGTTTTCTTTTTAAACATATTTTATTCCCAATAAAAACATTGCTTTTAAAAAATTCTATTCTTCTTTCTTTTCTTTTAAATTACGTTAACTAATAAATAAATAGAAAGCATTTTTTTCTTCTTAATCTCATTTTATCAACTAAAATAAAATAGCTTCATCCAAAAAATTTAACTGAAAAGATAAGTCATATAAGATTATAGTAATCCCATTATTAATTTTCATTTAGATAATGATAAAATCAATTAGAAAATAATTTCATTTCTTAATCTTTTCAAATTGAATTAGAATAAACATTCGCTAATAAAAAAGTTATTCTTAAAAAAGAATGTGCTTAAAAAGAAAAGAAATAATATATTTATTTAAAAAAAACTTGACCTGTTAAGTAATAATAGAAGCAGTTTTCACAAAAGTCTACTCAAAACAGTTGTCATATGCAGGAGGTTGGAGGTGATTATCTCGATACTACTTTCTATTCATATTTCTGAGGATTTGTTTTCATACTATCCCAAAGAGTGATAAAAGAAGTTGACAAAAAATGTAGGGCGTACTTATTGTGTAGCTCTGAGGATAAAAAGAAGACCACGCTAATAGTGTGGTACAAGGTATGTGTGCCTAAGAAGTTTGACAAGGAGATAATCACAGCACTTTGTGGCACAATAGTATATCATGTGTGGTAGATCAGGAATTGAAAGTTGCATAGTGGCGCCACTATGACTATAGAGTATAGATACAACAATTACACAGATTAAGCAAAGCTTCAATGCTAGATTAGACTTAGTTAGAAAGACAAGGAAAGGCCAAAGATGCGTCTATTTAACTCAACAATTTATCATGTAATTAAATATACGTTCGAGGCTTAACTTACATAGTCCCCTTCTACGATGCTCTTTAGGTGTATTGATTTGACGGTTAATAATAATATTTACATTTATTATCAAATAAATAGAAGCAGTTTTAGATCAAACTATTAACTTAATTAGGATATTCTTTTTTAATTTTGCATAATTTAAACTTGAAGATATGTTACACTTTTCCCATATATATCTTTAAATATCTATCTATAACTAGCTACTTGTATATTCAAGTACATTAATATGTCCCATAAAAAACGTACATAAATATGTCAGTTTCAGCAAAAGGGCTGCCCACATGGCCACATGTGTCAATTTTATTTATAATTTAGCAGTTAGCTATTGAGAAATATGCATAAATACAAAAAAAAAAAAAAGAAAAAAAAAAGAGCTTGCTTCAAAATAGTAGTAGGGGCATCTTAGGAATTAATATGATCACTACTGTTCAAGGAACACATATATTCCTTCGTTTTAATTTGTTTGATTTACCTTATAGTTCGTTTTAAAAAAATATTTCTTTTTCTTTTTGACAACTCTCTAGTTTCAATTTTTTTATATGATATGTTTAAGATCATAAAATTAAATAACTTTTTAGCTAACTACACTTCGACAATATTTTCATGCAATTAGAATTGTCATTAAGGATTCAAATACTGTATAGGATGGAACAAATATATGTTTCTCATATACATATGGATCAAATTACGTGTAATTTGTTCAAAATACATTATATCCAAGCGTGATTTGTATGTATTTGTGATACACTAATTCTTTCACTCGCCTCTCTCCCTATGTATTTTATATTTTAGAATGTATATGAGTTTCACAAATTTTATGTATTTGTGTATCCATTATCATTTCATATATATGTGTATCCAAAATCAATTTCATTCATGCTATCAATTTCATTCCATCTATCCTTATCAGTGTTTATGATACTAAACATTTAGTATACATGTATCTTGATACCAGATACATTTAGTATCAAAATATGCATTAATACATTCATCAATATATTTGTGCATAAATACACATTTGGTATCAAAATATACACTAATAAGCATCATAAATCAAGCAAAAAGAGGGGAGAAAGAGACATAGAATGAGGGCTAAAGAGAGCTGAAAGATGGAGAAAGAGAGAGTGAACGAGAGGGGAGGAGAGAAAAATTACATAGGAATTTAATATATATATATATTAGATATGTTTGTTTAAATAGTTTTCTCATAATGCATATACAATAATTTTTTCATTATTAATTACCATAATTGCCTTTCCACTATTAATAAGTGTCTGGAGTCAAAAGAGCAATATAATTTATCAAAATTTTTAAAGGGCAAATAATTTGAGGCTCAAATCAAAGGGCAATATTTAAATTAAGTCGTTAACGGCATTAAAATCAAAGGGGTAAGGCTCATGTCAGAATGAGCCTTCCTTTTTTTTTTTTTTAAAAGGGTACTAACTTAAAAAAATAAATTAATATTCATTCTTTCATTATTTATTTTATCGTTTGTTTTTGTGTTTATTTTTTTCTATTTTCACTATTTATATGGTAAATAAAAATGTAAGTGATGCGGTCAAATTTAATATTTATTTTATATAGCTTGATAATATTGAGGACAAATATAGGGACAGAAAAAAAATAAAAAAGACAAAAAGAGTTTTTTATCATTTTTATGTCAACAAAAAGAACACGCATTTGTTATAACAATTTGTTTTTTGAATTATTGAGTAAATATTACCATTGAAAGATAGTAGAAAGTTGTCAAATACTCTCCCCGCTTACTTTTATTTGTCCATTATATTTAAAATATTTTTTGCTTCTGCTTTTCACTTTTAATATATCAAAATTATTTTTTTTAGAAAAAAGAAATACTCATAATATGAATATGAAATTATTTTACTCTCAATAATAATTATTTATTGCAGATTATATTAATTAGCATGATTCTCCTGGCCATATTATAGAGGCATGTTGTAATCTTGACCTCTATAATATAAAATTTATCACAACATTTATATTAATATATATTTAATCTTAGATCTTGGGAAAAGATTTAGAGAAAAAGTAATCAATGATGAGGATAAAAAAAAAGAAAAAAAAAAGAGAAATAACAAGTAAAAATAAAAAATGTATATGTTAATATAGTAGATAAATAAAAATAAACGAAAGGAGTATATATTTGACAACTTTTTATTATTTTTCAATGATAAAATTTGTATTGCCCAAATATCCACAGGACACAGATAATTTGTTATAGCAATCACGTGTTCTTTTTGTTGACATGAAAAAAATAAAAAAATTACTTAGCTTGTGCGATGGCTCATTTTCTTTCGCCCAATATCTCTATAAATTCTCTCTTGACACCATCTAAACTTGAAAGATCCTTTACCCTCAACTCCTCCCATAAGCATCTTGAAATTAAAATACACACATTTTCCCTAGTAAATGGCCAAAAATCCTCTTCCATCATCAATGGATCATTTAGATGATGAAGAATATATAGACATTGAAGTGAGCTCTTACTATTACTTTTCATCATCATCTCCTCAAAACAAAGAATTTGAGTTTCAAATTACAAATTATAACAAAGAAAACACAATTTCTAGTCCTGCTGATGAACTCTTCTATAGAGGCAAACTCCTTCCTCTTCACCAAAAAATCTTTCAAGAAGAAGATTTAGAAGATAGCTTTTGCATAAATTTGTTTATCACTCCAATTAGTTCACCATCACAAACTTGCATGGTGAGTTTTGAACTTAATCCAAATGATCATAATATAATAAGTCCTAAGAAATTGTGGTCTAAGCTCAAGATTGAACATTCTTTAATCATCAAAAAGTTCAAAGCTTCAAGGGCATTTCTCAAGTCTTTGTTTAGCATATCTTCTTGCACAAATGATAAGGACATCAAAGTCTCCAAGAAAAAAACTAGTAATAGAACATCAAGGTGGCATTCTTCAACAAAATGTTTGTCTTCCTCTTTAACTAATTCTTCCACAAATGGTGGCTCTTTCTCAACACCATCTAATTCTTCATTCAACTCCAATAATACTTTTACTTCAGAGATTGTTGAGGATTCAATTGAGGCTGCTATTGCTCATTGTAAAAAGTCCCAACCGTGTGGCTTGGCTTAATTAATTAGGTCATTGTTAAAGGTTCCCTATTATATATTGTGTTTCTCAACATTGAGCTCTGGGTTATGTTATTGATCACGCTCCTGAACGTGTGAGGGAGTGTTAATTGTTAAGTCTCATATTGATCGAGAGATAAGTTGTTTGTCTACTTAATTAGGTCATTGTTAAAGGTTCCCTATTATATATTGTGTTTCTCAATATTGAGCTCTCGTGTTATGTTATTGATCACGCTCTTGAACGTGTGGAGGAGTGTTAATGGTTAAGTCTCATACTGATCAAGAAATAGGTTGTTTGTCTACTTACATATTGGTCTTGATCAATTCTCACCATGAGATATTTATATCTATTATTTTGGAGATTTATATAGTACTTTGTTTTATTGGATGAAATTTCAATTCAAGATCTATAAGAATCGCAAAGTCCTTGCTTTTGGATTCAAAATGAATCATTTAGAGCTCGGATCTCTAGTCTATTCGTAATTGAATATTTTACATATATCTTATAAGGAAAATAATAATTTTTGAGGTTGAGTTGAGTTTGCAATTACAAAAATAGACTTGTTTTTTTTGCAGATTTTGAATAAAATATTTTTTTTGTGCCTTGTCATTGCAAGATGTTGTTTATGCGAACTAAGACCCAATAATAGCTCACTATATATAAGGTAGTCTATGATCTAAAACGAATAATATCATAACATATTGAGAATATATAATTGAGTAAAGATGAAGAATAGTAGCTTTACAAGGAAATGAATGTGTGAAAATGGTCATCAACTTATAATAGAAGAAAATGAACCTTATCAGTAAAGGTTGTGACCAAGTGGTAAGTAGTACTTCTTCATCTTTAATCAGAGATTTCAGGTTTGAGTCTCTCTGAGTACACAATTGCATTTGTTAGGGAGTGTTTTACCCCAATGTAGGACTTTCTGGTGCGATTCTAAATTGAGTTGAATTCTAACGTGAACATCGTTGGAGAAAAAAAAATAGAAGTAGAAAATGAACATTTGTAGTCATGTTGATGTCCACTTTTTCTCAAGTGTTACCTTTAAATTTCTACTGTATAATAGGTTACTATACGGAAAAAAGGACAAATATACCCCCGAACTATCGTAAATGGTATACAGATACTCTCTGTCATACTTTTGGGACATTGGTGCCCTTGCCGTTCGAAAACTAGAGCATATATACCTTTTATACTAACGGACATACACGTGTCATAATCTTATCCACCGACCCGATATTTATTAAATATCGGATCGACGGATAAAATTGTGCCACGTGTCCCTATTTAGTCTTCCGTTAGAGTGAAGGGCATATATGCTCTAGTTTTTGGACGACAGGAGCACCAATGTCCCAAAAGTATGACGGAGGATATCTGCATACCATTTACGATAGTTCAGGATATATTTATCATTTTTCCCTGCTATAAAAGATATTTCATCAACTATTTAAAGACACACTTTAACAAGAGTCTTTTCATCAACTAAAGTTTGTTTCACTTTGTCACACAACTTATCAATTATACTAGTCTAAATTTAAAACAAGCGATAGACAATATTTTGTGTAGCTATAAATAATATCACTAAAGATAAAATAATAATTTTAAAGTTTAAAAAACCGTTCGACCATAATAATTAATTGTTTTTTAATTTTTAATTTTTTTTTACATTATCTCAAAATGAATGTTTGGTTATAAAATTTTCAAATCCAATTTGAAGTTGAATTCCAAGCCTCTACAGCGTGCATGATAGCCTTTTCACAGGGATTACGTACCCCCTATATTTTAAATTTATGTGATAATTTTTTTTTTTTTTTTAATTTACGTGAGTTTATTAATTTTAACTAATATTTTTTAATCATATTGGCATGAGAAAGATTACAATTTATAATACTTTTTTGTATAATTTAAATTTAAATTTTAAAATATTAAATTAATTTAATCTAATTTATTTTCAAAAGTTAATTAACTTGACTCTGAAAAAAACAAAAAAATAAATGTCAGAATTGAAATAAAGAAAGTACTACTAATGTTGATTGCCTTAACAACTTTTTGGTTCATAATCATGTTATTGGGACAGGTGTCGCAATAAGGAAATGGAGGGATCAACTACTGGAGGTGAGCCGGAAAAGTCTGCCCAAAAAGTGCATAGATATGTCATTTTCAGTAAAGAAAGAAGAAGAAGAAAAAGTCTGCCCACATGTATCAATTAATAATAGGCAAAAGGCATAAATTGCCCCCTAAACGTATACCCAAAAGTCATTTACACACTTTAACTAATGGAGTGACCTATTACACACCTTAAGTACATAAAAGTATATTTATTTCCCCCTTCCGTCACCCAACCCAGGGCGCGTTTCGCTCCACATAGTTGAGCGCGTCAACACGCTAATAAAGTCATTTTTATTTATTTTTTTAATTAAAAAAATCTAACCCAACGGTTATATTTCCATTCCCTTCACATAACCCACCCACCCGACCCTAATGAACAAAACCCCTAAATTTTCACCCAAAAATCTGAATCAAGA
>JAJONZ010006677.1:0-70646 GCA_029582445.1 Solanum paucissectum
ACTATAGACCTACTTCATATTGGCAAGGAACTTATCAACTTAAGTCAATCATATCATGGAAGGCAACTATAGAAACAATCCAAGCTAGGCATACATCACATAAGAGGACACTTCATAAGTAGCTTCAAGTCATACTTGTGCCATGTATGAATGGCATCCCATAATACCACTCACACTAAGTACTCCTTTAGGCTAGCTTACTCAATGCTAACTATTTATCATTCTAGACTATCAAAGTGTAGCATACTATCATGCTAGACCTAACTACCATGGAAAACATCCTATCATACAATCCAAGCTATCAAAGGAAGGATACAAGTATACCAACCTAACCACCATGCAACCATTCAATAAGATGCAAGTTATCCTTAGGGGAGTGTGAATCCTCAACCCTAAGTTATCCTTAGGAGAGTATGATGTCTCAACCCTAAGCTACCATGAAATGGTCTTGGCCTAACCAAGTCAAGCTACCATGAAGAGCATTCTAACCATGCTAGTTCAAGCTACCCATAAGAGAGCATAGGTCCTCAATCCTAGGCTACCATGCCTATTCTAATGCAAGCTACCATGAAAAGCATCCTACCAATGCTAGTTCAAGCTAACCTTAGGAGAGATTAAATCCTCAATCCCAAGCTACCATGAGATCTACCATCCCAAGCTACCATGAGATCTACCATCCCAAGCTACCATGAGATCTACCATCCCAAGCTACCATGATATTTACCATCCCAAGTTACCATGAGATTTACTATCCCAAGCTACATGATTCAACTATACATGAAGGAATCATAGGGCTCAACTTCAAGCTATTTTATTCTAACAAACATGATTCATTTTAGGTGACTAGCCTTTCAATCTAGGATCATCCTATGTGAGAAGACCTTTCACATTCTATGTACAAGCATTCATATACTTCTAGGTAGGTCATGTGGGTGAAAGCCTTCCACCATAACTTTGTCTATGTTGTGTATCAATTCTATGCAAGCAAGTTCATCATATTAGACTTACTCTTTAAGCCCTAGTGATCAACATCATGACTTCAAGCCCTACATTCAAGATTTACTCCACAATCATAACACTAGTCTAGATCACAATACACATCACTCATAAGCCTTAATCATAGACAATTCTAAGCATAATTCATCATAGAGTCCCAATTCTAATCATTCAATTCATATTCTAACATACATGCATAATTCTAGTCAATTCATGATCTCATATTCACATCCTTGGGTATACTCCATGCATATCAACAACCCAAGAGAACCTAACAAAAATCATCGATTCCTCGTCAAAAGATCTAAACCCACATACTTAGAAAATTAGGGTTAGACAAGGAATTCATATAAATTCTTCATAATATCATGAATCAACATCAATTTAATCATATATGAGTAGTATCCAACCGTTTGGAATCATACCCACCTAAAACCCATGCATTGGAAGTAACCCTACCTTCATTGGGGTTCTTCTTCACAAATTAGGGGAAATTCTAGGGGACTCTATGGGTGGAAGAACCCATATATGAAGATCTAAACATACCTTGATAAAATCCCTAGCACAAGCCTTTAGCAATAAACCCTTTGTTCTTGACCCTAGCTTCAACCCTAGCTTCTTCTTCAATGGAGGTTCTTCTTTGAGAGAGAAATATTTGAGAGATGAGTGATTTGGGTTTTTGAATTGAGTCTAATCTAAAGTGACTTAAACTAAGGGGTATATACTTAAAATAGTCTAAATAGTTTAATAAAATACATACAAAACTACCCCCACTTAAACCTAGTCGAATAGGATTTTACTTAATTGTCCTCAACTTGGCAGCCCCGTCCCAGGCACCACGGCCACTTGGACGGTCCTTGAAGGGCACCAAGGTCCATGGTGGTGCCCGTGGTCCATGGACCAGTAGCTCCCCCAACCCTTTTTGGCCCTCAACCACCCTAATATGCCAAGGCACCTTCACGGGCACTTTGACAGGCCGTAGTCAAGCCAACGGCTCGTGAAGTGCCTCGTAGACTTGGGGCAGTGTTTAGGCCCCTTGGCCTGGCCTCCCAAGTGTCTAATGAGTCTTCAAGGACCCCTTCACGGACCGTGGTCCACACCACTGGTCGTGAAGGTGGTCGTGAACTCTTAGGCAGTGGCTGCCAAGGTTGGGCAGCCTTGGCCCTTTGGCTTAGTCTTGCCCTTTTGCCTTGGTGGCTGCCCTTCCCATGCACCACCAAACACCTATAGGTCATATAGTCTACTAGGTATAATGCACACCTTGATGCCCTACCATTAAAATCCTCATTCACAACACATAAAGTCTCATCTACGACACTCTTTCACATACGACACACCGTAGAACCTTAGCTTGTGACTCTAGTTTTGTCTACTAGTTTCCGGGGTGTTACAGGTCACAACTTGACTCAATATCCGGATAGCTTCACAGAACTCAACATTAGTGACCTCTCCTTGAGGTTGCACTTCTGGTGCATTGGGGACCCCTTGATCATGACGATAAACATTCATCCTAGCGGGACGACCTTAGATAGTTCTTTGTGGAGGCATGATCTGAAAGATACGCGCAAGCACAAATTAGAAAGAAACTTTTATAGAGATGAATTCTATCGCACGAAAAAAGTATGAAAGAAGTGATATAGTTCCTAAATGTTGTAACCTTCTAATTATAGATGTGGCGCGCTTCACACCGATAACTAGGACTCCATAGACACGACTTCCTAGATACCCTTGGACTCTTGAACTCTATGTTCTGATACCAAGTTTGTCACACCCCGAGCCTACACCCTAGACACGACTATCACTCGAGAACCATTGTTGGCCCAAAGCGAACCCTTGTCTTGTCTAAAATCTTAACGGAAGACTTACTCATGATATATTAAACTCAAATGAAAGCTTTTCTCAACTGTCTCAAAGATTAACTCATAATATTTAAAAATAAAACAATCATTAGCCAAAGCGGCAACTCAAGTCTCAGACATCAATAAATGAAATGAAAAAGACTCATGAACTATGTCTATCTATCTATGAAGCCTCTAATACTATGAGGGGTGTCCGTACAAGACCCCCGATCATCCTAACAACTGAAATAATTAAAACATAACAAAAGGGATCCTTCAGAACAAGGAGGCTCACCAAACAACTCTGGAACTCAACTGGATCAACGAAGCATTGTATGCTAATCCTGATTACCTATTTCTGCATCATAAAATATGCAGGACAAATGGCGTTAGAACATGGAATGTACGAGAATGCGAGGGGAAATCTAAACAAGACATAAGTTTGAACTGGAGATAAAGAAACAACTTACCTCGTCTCAACTCAACTCAGGGATACTCAACTCATTTCAATATAAAGTAGTAAAGATGCGTTATAAAGAAAAGATTTTAAAATGGTAGACAATAACTCAATGTATTAGAAAATACAATATAACTCAGTTTGTATATAAAAATACAAGTAACTCTGTGGGAGATTCTCCAACCGACAACCATCACTATGAGTTATGTGATGATACAATGTCTAGCCCACACTGCCAGACGTGTCTTATACTTTGCCAGGGTATATGACCTACTTCTAAGTGGATCAACTAGTCTATGCTAAAAAGCAATAAGGAATAATCTAACAAGTATGACCCTTCTACCCACGTTGGCTACATGGTTTATTAGGACTTTGAGTTATCTGAACTCGTCTCCATTTCGGTGCTCAATACTACTCCCAAAATATAACTAGCTCAGATGCTTAAAAACATAAATCTTTCTGTGGTTTGAGATTATTACTCAAAAATCTTTCTCTTAAAAGAGATGATACTCAAAACTGCTCAAAAACTCTTTTAGAAATCGGTGTTTTCTCTTATCTTTAATGTGAAAACATTTACTCTTGGGAATACTTAGTTCACATATATCATTTTAAAGAAAATGAACTCAACTCTACTCTTTCTCAAACTCAAGTGCTGAAGTCTTAAAACAAGTTTAAAACAATTGAAAAAGACTTATTAAAACGACTCGGATGAACTCTCAAGACTTGACTCTTAGCTCTACCTTGAATTTGAAGTATGGATTCAAGGTTACGATTCATGTTAGGTATGATTTCTAGATGTTTAGAAGTACTTTAGAGTATTTAGAATCAATAGGGAGTGAAGGAATACTTTAAAGGAACTCAGACGAGTTAAACAACCGAAGACAGGATGGGGTAGGCGACCCTGGCGCAGGGCGCCAGCCCCTGAACTACTGAAGTGTAGTTGGGGCACACTGGCTGGCGCAGGGAGCCATGGCCCAACCTATAAAGGCATTTTTCTAGCACTATGGTGGGATGGCGCGCCACACCCTACCCAGATTTTCCGACAAAAATTCTTACTCATTTTCTAACCCCAATTCACGTAGAATCGAATGGTCTCTTCCCCAATCACTTAGATTCAAATACAAAACATTAGTATATGATAATGCACTCAAAATACTAAAACTTATCTCAATAACTCATCAAAAACTCAACAATCAACACGAATGAAACTGCAAGAAAACTCATCAATAACATTAAATCCTTAAACTTTAAGAACAAAATTTCGTTGAAAATAAATGATTGGCGTGTGGGTGAATGAACCCAACACTAGATAATCTACTCAAACTACCCTCAAAATACTCAAACTTATCTCAAGAACTCATCAAAACCTCAACAATCATGATTACGAATGAAACTGTAAGAAAACTCATCAAGGACATCAAATCCGTAAACTTCAAGAACAAAACTTCACTGAAAATAACATGATTGGCGTGTGGGTGAACGAACCCAACACTATGAGAACTCACATACGTCTTATGGATTAAACCTTTGGCGAAACGACCTTTGATTCGTAAGAAAACTTGAAGAACGCCTTGACTTTTCTCCTTTTCTCCTCTTCTTGAACTTCTCTTAAAACCCTAGCGTAAATTAGGATTTATAAAATTGAACCAAATCAATTTGGACCCCTAAATATTACCAAAATTTGGTTAAATCTTATTGGGTAAGGAAAAGACCAAAATACCCCTCATATTTTTGGGTAACTTTCCTTAACTGGACAACCTGATTTCAAACGGGCATATCTCCCTCATACAAGCTTGACATTTAGCAATCTCGGTGGAGTTGGAAAGACGATTCCAAGACCTTTGATATAATATCTTATGAGCCACCTAACTCATCTTGTACATCAAGTTATGGTCGTTTGAAGTGGACCCAAAAACTCACAACTTAAGCATAACTTGAAAAAAAATCAGATTTGGCTCTTTCCAAATTAATTCTTTCTATTTTTAGCTCTTTCTAAGGTGGGATGTTACAGAACACTCTTTTGAAGAGCTAATGTTTGATATCCAGAAACGTCGGGAAGCAATTCGTCATTTCAAGTTGATCTCTGGGAAGAACTTTGTTGACCACTCATTCAAAGAGCTATGTAGATGATGTTGTAGCTTTGTCCAACGCTTGCTCTAGTTCTTGTTGAAGTCTTTTTTAGAATTCCCTTCAGAATGTCATGTTCATCCTTTATTTATAGTTGTAGGGGTGGAAAAAGTTGCTTATGATTGGTCAAAGGATGTCATTTTGACACTTGGTGGATTGTGATTGGTTCTTGTATTTAACTAGGACTACCACCTCATTTGGACATGTGGCGTCACCTTGTTGTCTTGGATGCCTAGTCACTCTGACACGTGACATGGGTTTGGGATTCAAGGTGAAATGGACCTTGGACTTGAATTTATTAAAAAATGGACTAATTTGTTTGTAAAGCCCAAATTAATTATTTAACCCAAAATATATAGATTTAATCCAAATTTCATATGAATTAAATCCAATAAAATTTGTATGTCCTGCACATCTCTATCACATAAATTAGAACAAAAGAAATAATTTATATTGAGCTCGTGCTAGGACAAGCTCTATATTATAAGAGGGAGTTTCAAGTGTCAATATGTCTGCTTTGGCTCTTCAAGGAAAGTTTGGTAGTTTTTATGTGACTTTTAAATTTTTATTTATTTATATATTTGTTTTATTTTATTAGTCTTTTATATATATTTGCAAATTATATAAAAAGATACTATAAATCACGATAATTAAAAACTTACAATATTTAAAAGACATATAAAAAATCAATTGATTTTTGAAATTCTATCGGTGCCACATAAGATGGGACAGATGAAGTATATTTGAAAATGACGTAAAAAGTACTATAAATCCCAATAATTATCAGCTCAAAATATTTTTAAAACATATAAAAAATAATTGATTGACTCTTGAAATCCTACAATTCTAGTTTAATTTTCTAAATTTCATGTTCATAAATATACTACGCTATAATTCAAAGTGTTCTAAAGTTCAATCTTATAATTAAGTTGATAAATCCTACAATTTAAGTTTTGTATAGTTCAAAAACTAAGATACAAATCATATAAATCTTGCTTTCTAAAGTTCAAGTTTATAAGTTGAAAAATCTTACAATTCAAAATTTCCAAAGTACCTTAGTTCATAAAGAATACAATCCATCAAGATTTCTAAAGTTCACAAACTGAGTTAAAAAATCATACAATACAATATTTTTAAGTTCAAGTTCAAAAATCCTATATAATTAAAGTATTCTAAATTATTTCAAGTTCTAACTTCTAATTAGTTTTAAAGTTAAAAAATCGTACAATCCTATAATTATTCTAATTTCAAGTTCAAAAATCTCAAGAAAGTATATTTTTAAACTTTCAAGTTCATGACATTCAAGTTCTAAGTTCTAATTAGTTATATAGCTCAAAATTCATAAAAATCAATACTTTTTCTATAAGTTGAAGTTAACAAAATCCTAAAATTCAATTATTCTAAAGTTCAAGTATGACATTGAAGTTCTAACTTCTAATTAGTTTTAAAGTTCAAAAATCATACAAGCTAATAATTTTTCTAAGTTCAAGTTCAAAAATCCTAAAATTTGAGTATTTCAAATTAAAGTTCAAGTTCATGACATTGAAGTTCTAACTTCTAAGTTATAATCAGTTCATAAGTTCAAGAATTATACAATCCTATAATTTTTCTAAGTTGAAGTTCGAAAATTCAAAAATTCAAGTATTCTAAAAGTTAAAGTTCACAACATTCAAGTTCTAACTTCTAATTAGTTCTAAATTTTTCAAATTCAAAAATCATACACAAACCAATATTTTTTCCAAGTTCAAATTGAGAACATCCTAAAATTCTAGTATTCTAAAGTTCATGACTTCAAGTTCTAAGTTCTAACTTCTAATTAGTTCTAAAATTCTAAAGTTCAAAAATACTTCAATTCAAGCTAAAAAATTCTTAATTCACAATATTAATTTTTTAAAAAAATCTCAATACTAATCAAAACCCTAAAATCAAAATTATAAGTTCATAAACTAATCCACAATCAAATTTACAAAGCAACAATGTTAATAACACAAATTGGACAAAATAAATACAATAAACTAACATAGAAATAAAAAATTATTCAAATTATTCAAATTAATCATAAAATTCAAAATCCTAACCATAATAATTAGTTGAGAGAATAGGAGTTTGGAGGGAGGAGGTCGGCAACGCGCTAGAGGTGGGCTATTGGTGGCGAGGTGAACAAAGGTGAGAGATTCAACAAGGGTGGTGGGGAGTGGTGGAGAGAGTTAGAGAGAAGAAGAGAGGAGAAGCAAGAAAAATGGGTGTTTGCCCGTGTAATATGAAAAGAGGAGTATCGGACAGCGTCGTTGTTGTCCATTATTTTATTAAAATATTTGACCAATATTTTGACCAAAAGCGACAACTAAGCGATGTTGTTCGTTCTTTTTAAAAAATTATAATTAAATATTAATTATAAACGACAGACGGTGTCATTATAATATAATAAATTCATTATATTTTTAATTAAAAACAACGGACAATGACTTAACTGATAATAAATAAATATATATATATGGCACAAAATTCACGAACAAAATGATGGATAAAAAGTTACTGTTCGTCGTTTTTGCTAAAAGTTTTCTTATAGAAATCAAAATGATGAACATCATCACAAATTAGGTCGCTTTTTAAGAGATGATGTGTCACATCCTTAGTCTTTTACTAAGCACATGTGCGGCACTTGGCAACTTTCTCACGTTCTTGCACCACTTGCTCATGATTTTGTTATGCCAAGTCAGCTTAAGATTCTAGGAATCACTTAGAGAATGAAGGAAAGAACACAAGAGAATTGTTAGAAAGAGTTGTGCAGAGAATTTTGATTGATTTTTTCTTGATGAATTTACAAATGAATGTCCCTCTATTTATACTAATAACTTTGAGGCTAAAGTGTAAATAATAATTATTACATAAGTCCCTCATATTTACTAAGTAGTCATTTTTCTAGAACGATCTCTACATGCCTAGAATTTTCTAAGGACCTTCCATGTAAATTCTATATTCTACGTTCTACCATGAGAAATTCTCATATTTCTCTAGAATATTCCACTTAAGGACTAGCCTTCTTCCTATGTAAGCCATCCACATGGGCAACTTTGTGTCATGTGGAATTTACGTGGAACTTATGTGGCTTGATGACCGACGAACCGTCACACTCTCCCCCGCCTGATGTTACAACAACCACAACGCATTGCTTCTACTTAAACTCTCCAATCTTATCTTTGAATAGCCCAAGTCCTCATATTGTTCATGTTTAACTTCTTCCGATGATTTTCCCTTCCAAATGGAACACAATAATGGCTTTTTGTCTCTGTCTTCATCAAACTTGTAATGGTTCCAAGAACATCAGTTTCACGCCCCGAGTCTACACCTGAGCAGGACTGTCACTCGAGAACCATTGCAGGCCCGAAGCGAATCCTTAGCCTGGCTAGACTCTCAGCAGAAGACTTACTCAACAGAAAATGTACTTAAATACAATCTTAAATAAACTGTCTTAATAGATAAACTGAGAATGTTTAGAAAATAATATTCAACTTTGCCAAAATAACAACTCAAGTCTTAAAATCAAACAATTGAAATATCAAGACTAAAGAACTCATATCTAACTGTCTATGAAGCCTCTAGATACTAAGAGGGATGTCGGGACAAGACCCCCGATCATCCTAACAACTGAAATAACCAAAAGCAATAAAACAAAACATAACCAAAGGGATCCTCCGGAAAGCAAGGAGGCTCACCAATTGAATCTGAGTGCTCGAATGGATCAACGAGGCACTGGGTGCTGATCCTGATTACCTGTATTTGCATCATAAAATGATGCAGGCCCAAATGGCATCAGTACATTGAATGTACAAGAATGTGAGGAGAAATACTAAACATGACATAAGCTTGAAATGAATTCTGAAAGAAACACTTACCTCATCTTTACTCAACTCATGGATACTGAACTCAATGCATAAATAAACAACAGTAAAGATGCATTTATATAAAGCATTTAAACAATAGGTAGCAACTCAAATGTATTTGAAAAATACAATAACAACTCAATATATATATATAAAGTAATATACTCCTGTGGGAGTTTCTCTAACCGACAACCATCACTATGAGCTATGTGATGATACAACGTCTCGCCTAGACTGCCAAAATTATCCTATAACTTGTCGGGATATAGAACGCCTCAACTAAGTGGATCCACTAGTCTATGCTAAAAAGCACAAAGGAATCATCTAAAATGTATGACCTTTTTCTACCCACGTTGGCTACATGGTTTATGGAGACATTGAGTTGTTATGAACTCGTCCCCACATCGGTGCTCAATACTACTCCCAAAATACTCAGCTCATATGTTTAAAATCAAAAACTCTTTCTGTGGTTTGAGATAATTACTCAAAAACTAGCTCAAAGGCTCTCTTGGAAATTGATGTTTCCTTTCTTGTTTAAACATGAAAATATTTTAACTCTTGGGAATAGTTAGTTCCCGTATAATCTTTGAAGAAATGAACTTTACTCTTACTCTTACACAACTCAATGCTTAAGTCTTAAAACAAGTAAAGGTTTGTGAAAAACTTCTTAAAATGACTTGAAGAACTCTCAAGACTTGACTCTTACCTCTACCTTGAATTTGAATTATGAATTCAAGGTTATGATTTGTGATAGGAAAGATCTTGTGATGTTTAGGAGTGTTTTTATATAGTTAAACATGAGAAATGATCAAGAAATCACTGTATGGAAGCAAGTCCGCGACGCGGAGATGCATTTAAATATTTGATCACAAAATTAATTTTGAAACAGAGGAGTCTGCGTCCTCTCCGTGACGCGGAGGTGATATTTGTACATTGGGGGAGTAAGTCTACAATGCGGACTTGCGTGCCAAAACCTGCTCGAGTTTTTTCTTCTTCGTTTTCCAACCCCAATTCGCCTAATTTCGATTCTCTTTTTCAATTTGTATTTAGATTCAAATTACCAGTATATGTACACTAGAATATAACTCAAAACAACTCTAACAATCAACATTAAACTCTCAAGAACTCCTAAATCTCTTCCCAAATTCAAGAACAAAAGCAATTCAAGAACACAACTCAAGAACATCAAATTCTCAATCTTTTAGGACGAAAATCATACTAAAATAAACATGTTTGGCACGTGGGTGAACGAAACCAATGCTATGTGAACTCACATACCTCGTAGGATTGAATCCTTGGCGAAATCCACAACAAAATCTTATGATCTTGACGAAATCCTGACCTTTTCTCCTTTTTCTCTTTTCTCAAAGCCCTGGCACGATTTGGTAAATGCGTAAACTGAACTAACTCAGTTTAGACCCCAATTAAACTTCTAAAATAAAAATGGGTATGGAAAGGACTATAATACCCTCCTAAAATGCGATTTTGACTTTCCTTATCTAGACAGCCCAACTTTAAATGGGCATATCTCCCTCATACGAACTCGAAATTGAGCAAACTCAGTGGCATTGGAAAGATAATCCAAAGATATTTTCTACGGTATATTGTAGAACATCTAAATCATCTTGATATAGGAGTTTTGGTCATTTGAAGTTGACCCAAAACTCCAACTTAACATAACTTAAACAAATTTCCAGATTTTTCATTCTTTCCAAAAATGGCTCTTTCTAATTCTAGCTCTTTCACTTAGCGAGTGTTACAATATCTCCCCCTTGGGAACATTTGTCCTCGAATGAGATCACTCTAAGCAGACTAAGGGTGTGACATCCAACATCTAGCTCAAACACCCAACAAACAAAATGTAAATACAACATGCCAACTTAAAATAAAAGTCAAGAAAAGGATTAGTATCTTAATTTGGAACTTCTCCGGATTCAAATAGATGTGGGTATCTCTTCTTCATATCCTCCTCAGCTTCCCAAGTGGCTTCCTCAACAAACTTATTTCTCCACAAAACTTTGACTGATGCTACCTCTTTTGTTCTCAACCTGTGTACTTGGCGATCTAGAATCTGAACAGGACTCTCCTCATAAGATAAGTTATCCTTAATACCAATATCTCAGTAGGTATGATAAGTGAACGATCACCTATACACTTATTCAACATAGAAATATGGAATACCGGATGAACCGCTGCTAACTCTTGGGGTAGTTTTAACTCATAAGCCACATTGCCAATCCTCTTGGATATTCTGTAAGGACCAGTATATCGGGGACTAAGTTTCCCCTTCTTGCCAAATCTGATAACACCCTTCATGGGTGAAACTTTCATGTAAACCCAATCATCTACTTCAAACTCTAACTCCCTTCTCCTAACATCAGTGTAGGATTTCTGATGAATCTGTGTTGTTTTCAACCTCTCTTGAATAACTTTCACTTTCTCCATAGCTTGATGAACTAAGTCTGGTCCTATCAACCCAGCTTCACCAACCTCAAACCATCCAATTGGAGATCTGCACCTTCTCCAATTCAGAGCTTCATATGGAGCTATCTGGATGCTAGAGTGGTAACTATTGTTGTAGGCAAACTCGCTGAGAGGTAGGTGTTCATCCCAATTTCCCTTGAAATCGATCACGCAAGCCCTCAACATATATTCAAAAGTCTGAATAGTGCGCTCTGCTTGACCATCTGTCTGAGGTTGAAAAGCAGTACTTAAGTTCACATTTGAACCCAAGCCTTTCTGAAAAGATTTCCAGAACTGTGCAGTAAATTGTGCACCTCTATATGATATAATCGAAACAGGACCCCATGAAGTCTTACTATCTCTTGAATGTATAACTTGGCATAATCCTCTGCTGAATGGGTAGTCTTTACCGGTAAAAAGTGAGCTGATTTGGCATTCGATCCACAATCACCCAAATAGAATCATGTTGCATGTGAGACCGTGGCAAGCCAATGATGAAATCCATATTAATCATCTCCCACTTACATTTGAGAAGTTCTATATTCTGAGCCATACCACCGGGCCTTTGGTTCTCTACTTTAACTTGTTGACAATTCTGACATTTAGTAACGAACTCAGCAATACCATTCTTCATACTACTCCACAAATATACCTCTCTCAAGTCACGATACATCTTTGTGGAACCCGGATGGATAGAATATATGGAGCTATGAGCTTCCTCCATGATCCTCTCTTGGAGTTCATCCACCCTTGGTACAGACAATCTACCTTGATACCTCAATACACCATCTCCCTTTTGTTCAAAAGCCATTACTTTTTGCTTATGAACATTTGCCTTCAATTCAAGAAAAATAGGATCTTGGTCTTGCTTCTCTTTTACTTCTGAAAATAATGATGATGCATCCCCATTCATCACCAGTACTCCTCTTTCTATGGAATCCATTAGTCAACTCCTAATCGTGCGAGTATATGCACCTCTTTTGCAAACTCTTTCTTATCTTCCTCAAAATGGGTGGTACTACCCATAGATAACCTACTCAAGGCATCATCAACAACAATAGCCTTACCTGGGTGATAAAGAATACTCATGTCATAATCTTTGAGTAACTCTAACCACCTTCTTTGTCTGAGATAAGATCTTTCTGACTAAACACATACTGAAGACTCTTGTGATCAGTGAATACATCTACATGAACACCATACAAATAATGACACCATATTTTCAAAGCAAAAACTACGATAGCCAACTCTAGATCATGGGTTGGGTAATTCTTCTTGTGAACTTTCAGTTGTCTGGAGGCATAAGCTATAGCTTTGCCATTTTGCATTAACACACAACCCAAACCAACTCTGGACGCATTGCAATAAAACACAAAGCCTTGTGTACCTTCTGGTAAGGTCAAAACTAGGGCAGTAGTCAACCTCTCTTTCAATTCCCGAAAGCTTTTCTCACAAGCTTCAGATCATTGGAACTTAACTATTTTCTAAGTCAACTTGGTCAAAGGAGATGAATTGGATGAAAATCCATCGACAAACCTTCTATAATAGCCAGCTAATCCCTAGAAACTCCTAATGTCAGTTGGAGATGTGAGTCTAGGCCAATTCTACAATGCCTCTATTTTCTGAGTATCAACGCAAATCCCATCACCGGAAATAATGTGGCCTAAGAATGTCACAGACTCAAGCCAAAACTCACATTTAGAGAACTTAGCGTACAACTCTCTATCCTTTAGAGTTTGAAGAACTATTCTGAGATGGCTAGCATGATCTTCCTCATTCCTCGAATAGATTAGAATGTCATCAATGAACACGATAACAAACATATCTAAATAAGGCTTGAATACTCTATTCATAAGGTCCATGAATGCTGCAGGTGCATTAGTTAAATCGAACAACATGACCAAAAACTCATAATGACCATAATGGGTCCTGAAAGCTTTCTTTGGAATATCACATTCCCTTACTCTTAACTGATGGTAGCCAGATATGAGGTCTATCTTAGAGAAATATGTGGCACCCTGAAGCTGATCGAAGAGATCATCAAATAAGATCGGAGCGCCCCAAGATGAGACACTTGGTCGAATAAAACCCTTACCAAGATCTTTAAACTGTTCTTTTAGCTCTTTCAACTCTACTGATGCCATTCTATATGGCGGAATAGATATTGGACGAGTATCAGGAAGAATATTTATACCGAAGTCTATTTCTCTCTCAGGAGGAACTCCAGGTAGATGATCAGGAAAGACTTTTGGAAACTCACTCACAACTGGAGCTGACTTAATAGGAGGTGTCTTAACAGTAGAATCATTAACTCGGACTAAGTGATAGACACAACCCTTGGAAACTAACTTTTTTGCCTTAAGGTACGAAATAAAACGACCCTTAGGCACTGCTGAACTGCTAATCCACTCTATAACTGGCTCATTAGTAAACTGGAACTTGACAACTCGAGTTCTACAATCAATGGAGGCATAACAGGAATGAAGCTAGTCCATACCCAGAATAACATCAAAATGAACCATGTCTAACTCAACTAAATCAGCCATGGTACTCTTGTGATTGACGGAAATGGTACAATCACGATAAACTCGCTCAGCTAGAATAGATTCACCAACAGGTGTAGAAATACTGAAGGGCTCAAGAAGTTACTTAGGAAAATATCAAACACTGCAACATATGGAGTCACAAAAGATAGACTCGCTTCTGGATCTAACAAAGCATAAACATCATAAGTAAAGAATTTGATCATACCAATGACAACATCTGGCGAATTCTCTTGCTCTTGGCGACTAGTGATAGCATAAAGATGGTTTGCTCCTCCGCCTGCCCCTGAAGTAGCTCCTCTAGATGCAACTCTGTCTGGTGGTGGACCTAATGAAGATTGGGCTCTATTGCCCCTATTTCCATTTCCCTACATGTTCTTTGGACACTCTTTCATGAAGTGACCCTCTTAACCACACTTGAAATATCCTATAGAGCCATCGCGACAAGCACCTGGGTGGTTCCTACATCACTTAGCACATGTAGGAGCCCAACTACCTTCTTGTGCCACACTACCCTGAGACTGAGCAGGTATAGCTCTGAAGTGCTGTGAATTCTGATTATTGTACTCACCTTTTTTTCTGGGTGCAGGTGCACTAGCAGATGATGTAGCAGGTCCCTTTTGGTTTTGCTAAAAGGAAGAACAGTTCAGATTACTCCTTTGCTGCCCGGACTCATTCCCTGTCTTAGCTTTCTTGTTTCTAAATTCTTCTCTATCCCTCAGCTTCTCTTCCTCAAGCTTCTGCACATAAACCATAAGTCTCGCTATGTCCATGTCCCTAATTAGCATAACTGCCTTGCCTTCCTTACCTGACAGAGGAGACAATCCAACAACAAACAGACTCATCCTGCTCCTCATATCCGCAACCATCTTCGAAGCATAACGGAAAAGTTGGGTGAACTTCAGACTGTACTCTTGAACACTTAGTGAATCTTGCTTAAGGGTAAGGAATTCCCATATTTTGGCCTCTCTCAGTTCACGGGGAAAGAAACGCCCCAATAAAGCCTACTCAAACATAGCCCAACTCAAAATTGGTGCACCCTCAGCTCTACCCTTCTTTCACTGGTCAAGCCACGTCCTAGCAACACTCTTTAGGTTATATGCAGCTAGTTCCACTCGCTCAGCATCGACAACGTGCATAACCTCAAATACCTTCTGCGGTTCCTCAACAAAATTTTCTAGATCCTCAATAGTGCTTTAACCAGTGAAGCTTGGAAGATTCATCTTCAAGAACTCACGGATCCTTAAAGTATCAGCCTCTTCCTGTCGATCCCCTCTTTGTTGCCCAACTTGGTTGGTCACAGCTTGACTTAGCATTTGGATTGCTTCCCGAAATTCAGCATTGATGACCTCTCTTTGGGGTTGCACTTATGGTGCATTAGGTACCCCTTGCTCCTCAATGTTCCTCCTAGCAGGATGATCTCGGATAGCTCTTCGTGGAGGCATGATCAACTGAAATACACGCACAAGCATGAGTTAGAAAGAGACTTTATAGAGATGAACTCTATCGCACGAAATGAGTATGAAAGAGGTGAAGGAATTTCCTAAATGTTGCAGCCTCCTAATTATAAATATGATGTGCTTCACACCGATAATTATGACTCTATGACATGACTTCATAGACTCCCTAGGACTCTTGAACTCTGTGCTCTGATACAAAGTTTGTCATACCCCGAGTCTACACCCTGGGCGGGACTAGCACTCGAGAACCATTGCTATCCCCAAGCGAACCCTTGGCCTGACTAGACTCTCAACGGAAGACTTACTCAACAGAAAATGTACTTAAATACAATTTTAAATAAATTGTCTGAATATATAAACTGAGAATGTTTAGAAAATAACATTCAACTTTGCCAAAATGACAACTCAAGTCTTTAAAATCAGACAACTGAAATATCAAGACTAAAGAACTCATATCTAACTATCTATGTCTATGAAACCTCTAGATACTAAGAGGGGTGTCGGGACAAGATCCCCAAAAATCCTAACAACTAAAATAGCCAAAAGCAAGAAAACAAAACATAACCAAAGGGATCCTCCAGAAAGTAAGGAGGCTCACCAACTGACTCTGAGTGCTTGAATGGATCAACGAGGCGCTGGATGTTGATCTTGATTACCTGTATCTACATCATAAAATGATGCAGGCCCAAATGGCATCAGTACATTGAATGTACGAGCATGCGAGGGGAAATACTAAACATGACATAAGCTTGTAATGAATTCTGAAAGAAACAATTACGCCAGCTTTACTCAACTCAAGGATACTCAACTCAATGCATAAATAAACAACAGTAAAGATGCAGTTTATATACAATCTTTAAACAATAGGTAGCAACTCAAATGTATTTGAAAAATACAATAACAACTCAATGTATATATATAAAAGATAGTAATATACTTCTGTGGGAGTTTCTCTAACCGACAACCATCACTATGAGCTATGTGATGATACAATGTCTCGCCCACACTGCTAGAATTGTCCTATAACTTGCCTAGATATAGAACGTCTCAACTAAGTGGATCCACTAGTCTATGATAAAAATCATTAAGGAATCATCTAAAAAGTATGACCCTTTTCTACCCACGTTCCCAACATGGTTTATGGAGACATTGAGTTGTTATGACCTCGTCCCCACATCGGTGCTCAATACTACTCCCAAAATACGTAACTCATATGTTTAAAAACAAAAACTCTTTCTATGGTTTGAGATAATTACTCAAAAACTAGCTCAAAGGCTCTCTTTGAAATCGGTGTTTCCTTTCTTGTTTAAATGCGAAAACATTTTCACTCTTGGGAATACTTATTTCTCGTATAATCTTTGAAGAAATGAACTTTACTCTTACTCTTACTCAACTCAATGCTTAAGTCTTAAAACAAGTTTAAAAGGTTTGCGAAGTACTTCTTAAAATGACTCGAAGAACTCTCAAGACTTGACTCTTAACTCTACCTCAAATTTGAATTATTAATTCTAGGTTACGATTTGTGATAGGAAAGATCTCATGAGTGAACGGACTCTCTCCTTGCACTTGCTCCTTCTTTCCATGCGCCATAGTGGTAAGACTCTTTAATTCAGGAAAATCATTGAAACTGTGCGGCCCTCTACATATGTAGCATCCCTTCCTCTCGAATTGTGCTTTCTTTTTCATGTAGATCTGACGATCAATTGACTTATTATTATCGAACTTGTGGGTATCTTTAGTCTTGTGGTGTTGTTGATGTACTTCATTGATTTTACCAGTCTCTTCTACCCTTAGTAGTGTCATCCGTTGACTTATTGCCTCTATCTTTATCATTCTTCTCATTCTTGAAATCCATCAAAGACTCGGCTTTCGCTATGGCTTTGTCTACATTAGTGACTCATCGACGTTGCAATTCTGGCTTAGCCCAATTCTGTAACATGTCCATGATGTGGAACTGTAACAACCTGTTCCCATCGTTATGGAAAAGCCAATGGGGAAAAACTTTGGGCCAGAAAACTTTTGAGTAGTGACTTGGAAATTTCTAGCTTAGGATGGACTTGGACGAAATCTGAGTCAGGTGAGGTCTAGGGAAATCTGGTAATGAATGGGGGATTTAATTTTAAATTTAATCACATGAGTGGATAGCCAAGATGTTAAGGAGCCTGTACGGCTTTCCAGAATCTAACTCGGGCGAGTAGAATTCCCAAAACTGATCTTAGCATGAAGGGGTAGTGTTAGAACGTCAAGGTTTGAAGGTGTGTTGTGAAATGAGAGTTTTGAACTCAAATTCCGACTCTCTGTCTCCGTGCAAGCCGCCAGATAGGGGTTATGTAACACCCCAGAATCTAGTAGGCTAGACTAGGGCTAAGTGTTAAGGAGGTAGCTAGCCATGGAAGAGGGCAAGGACCTAAACTACTTTGGGAAAGGTGAAGGAACATTTTTTCCTTGGTCCACTCGATGAGGGGCAGTGCCATCGCCAAAGTGGCTTGGCAATTAGCCAAGTGAGCCACCATCGCCTAGTGGGCAGTCCCTCTTGGCCAAATTACTGGAAAATTGGGCAAGCCAAGTCAGGGCTCGCCGGTTGGGTTGTCGCATCGCCAAAGGGACTCCCCCATCGCCAAGTTGGCTGGCTCCTTAAGGGGGGAGATTCTAGAAATTTAGGCGGACCAAGGGTCCACTTTGCGAGTCGGCAATTTCCCTTGTGATCTTTGTGTAATCAAGACACAACTTCCAATGCAAGTGTCTACGATCGTACAATAGTATAATAACCCAACCAAGGGTTGGGGTCGAGTCCTAAGGGAGTGGGCTTGAAAATTAATAGAAAAATAAAATTAAGTTCTAATTAGTCATAGCTAAAAACATTGTCGAATAAAAATATATTAAATAAAGAGGTGACACAAAGTGTCAATTAACAATGGGGGTTTGTAACAAGTAAGCAAAAATCAGTAAAAACAGTGAAAATAAAGAAAGATACTAATATGGAGATGGGATTCTTGGGATGTGATAGGAATACGGGATAGACTAAATCATTGGGTGCATGCTTTTGGGAGTAAATCCATTGAATATTTATGACTAGGCTAGACTATAGTGGGGTAAATTCTCTCTTGAGTAACTTACCCCGAATCAAATGGGTTCCTCTCGCACACCCACGTGCCGCATGAAGAACAACCTCCGCCTTAGCCCATTCACTCTCTCAAGCTGAGTGTGTGGGAATGAGACTAGGGTTCACTCTCTCGAGCTAAACCTCATGTCAACCCACTCCCACCGTCCATCAATTTAGTAGTCTTAGTTTTTCGACCTCTCTCTCGAGCAAGTCGAAAACACAAAGGTGATGCAACTACAATGTCATTAAGTTCCACCACAACTACTAAACGAAATCACATCAAAACAACAAATAAACCACCAACAAGCAAGACCCAACAGATAATCTAACCCATATTCACAAAATCACACCCCAAGAATTGGGGTTTTAGCTAGACATGCGAAAGAGATAGAAATTTATACCAAAATGAGTTTGCATTCAAATGGGTATGAAGATTTAAGTCTCAAAACAAGTCAAGAGTGAAGAATCCAAAAGACCCAAGCCCAAATTCATGGAGATGAAACCCTTTGAATTTTAAAGTTCTTCAAAACCCTCTCCAAACTTAGAACTCAAAAATAGAAGTTGAAATTTTATATAAAAAATCTCCTCCTAAGGTACAACTCTCAACGAGTATTTATAATTTTCAAAAATCTGTGTTGCAGCGGATCACTCGGCAACATTAGTCCGAATCACCAATCAACTCGACGATTCACCCTTTGGTGTATTTCATCGCCGTCTTGCGTTAGCCTTCAGCATCGTCATGTTTTGGATCATTGGGCGACATAGTATTGCTTTGCGGAACTGCTTGGTGACACGCCGACTACTCTTTTTCATCACCGATTTAATCTTTTCCTTCATGGCTCAGCACACTGGAGAAAAAGGCGAGACTAAGATCTTTTGGAGATTCACCGAATGGGTTCGACGATCCGCAGATCTTCATTTCTTCGTTCTTTTCAGCTACCTTTGTTCCTTTTTGCTCAGTAGTCTCCATGCTTTCCCTCAAACTCCAAATACCTGAAACTTAAGAGTTTTCATCAGATATTGAGACAAAATATGCATTTGAGGACACTAATTCTATCAAAATATAGCCCTAAATAAGTCCAATTTGTGGACTCGTCAACACCCCCAACATAAACTTTTGCTTGTCCTCAAGCAAACTCAAGTTCAGTCGTTCAAAAATGAGGTCTCGAACAATGCTACACAAGACTCAATCATGAATGCACACAACAAGACTCAATTCAATTATGCAAAGATCAAATGTGTACCCAAATATTCAAGTTGTGACACACCAATACCAAAGAATCTCAAGCTCACAATACTTGCTTCAAATGCAAGTTCAAGCTCAACCAAAGTGTTCAAATGCCCTCACACAAGGAATGATTCCAATTTCACACACAAAGGTTTAATCATTTAAAGTTCCAGAATCAAATGCAACACTCACTCTCACAAGGAAGAACACAATGCATGCTTTCACCCATAGGTTTGCCCATATTTTCATATCAACATTTGTTTCAGCTCACTCAAGATCAAAAAGGTCTTTTCAAGGCTTGTAATGGGGCTGAGTGCAAAGGTATGGTCATTTAGGCTCAGTGACTTTTATACTCATGAAATATGGTACTCACAACACTTCCTTTCCTTTTCCTTCATCATTCTCTTTAGTGCTCATAAGTCATCCTATTATTCACTTTACATGGATTGTTTGGAAAGCCCATTTTCTTCGTGTTTTCACAACTTTATTCCACTTCTTTTTCATTCTTTTTTTTTATATATGGAGGGGTTCCATTTTTCAAAATCATGGGTAAGAAGGACTTTCTTGTGCTTCTTGATTTACCTTTTCTTTTCACCACACCCCCAACTTAGGCCAAAAGCCTAAGTTGGCTATTCAAACTAACCACAACTTCATGAGCATTATGGGTAATGGATAAGGAAAGGTTATGATTTCATCAAGTTTCTTCCAAATAAAGGTAAGGTTCAAGGGGTGTTCAAGAGAGGTTCACACACTCACAAGGTTGGTCACAAAAGAGGTATATATCAAATTGGCTCACACTCTTCGAAGTTGCCTAAGATCATATCAAGAGATAGCCTTACTTAGTCGATCGGACCAACGGGGCAAATTCTAGGATCTATCATGCATGGTTCAAAGTAAGCTCATCACACTAGGAATTGACACTACAGTCAAACAAGACTCTACACTTTTGCTAGTGTGCATTGATCATCACAAGAGACTCAATTTGATACTAGGCTAGTCATAACGAGATGCAAAGAGTTCACATATTGTCTATGAAACTTCATTTGGCCTCATCGTAGCCGTACATTCATGTTTGTTCGATTGAGAGCACTATTCAAATCATCGGTATTGATCGGAACCGAGACTTAAATTTTGCAAAAGAACAGCCACATTCAACACACAAGAGGTGGCAAAAAAAATTTGGAAGGGTCAAAATTAATTTGCAATTTTAAAATAAAAGGAGCCATAAGCTCAATCATCCACAGAAACAGTATATCAAACGCAATTTTTAAACAGAACAGCCCAAATACAAACAAAACATGAACATCAATAGCACACAAAGGTTAGCCTCACCCCACCACGAATAAAAAGTGTTTGTCCTCAAATGCAAATAACATAATAACCTGAATATAAAATAATGTAAGACAGAGATGAAGGTAAAGAAGGGTCCTGTCTACGTAGTCTCTCCATCTTTCAGGGCCTCAGTGCCTGGTGCTGCACTCTGAATCTGGGCATAAGTGCCCGGGGTCATGCTCGAGGTTTGGGCATCAAGAACCAGAGTTATCTCTGAAGCATCAACATTGCTAGGTCCACTAGGAGTGACCACTTGTGAATTCGCCCAATAGGCATGCACAGCGGCATAGAACTCCCGGGCCCATGAAGGAACTTTATGGGTTCGTGGAATCTTTGAAATAGGCTTTTAACCCGAAGACGCATAGACTTCCCTGGCTCCCTTGCCCTTTCCCTTATCTTCCTTCCCACCAGACGTGGGCGGTGTAGTAGCCTTGTCTTTAGATGTAGCGGCCTCCTCATTTACCGCCTTTCCCTTAGCCTTCTCTTGTGCTGGTACGATTCTCTCAGTAGCTTTTGGTTCGCCATATCTGCAAACCCTTAAGAAAACATTAGAAAACATTCAACCAGATTCATGATAAAATAGTTGTATACAGACTTGCTGCTCAAGTAGGTTAAGGGGGCTCCTTTCTGTGAAACGCTGACATCTTTCGGCGAGCAAGACCTAGCCCACCGAAGACTACAGTGCACAAAGGGTCAGGAGATGAAGACAAAGGGCGATCAAAAATACTCTTGGTGAGTCGCTGAGTGCTTTTGGCGAGTCGCCGAGTGCTTTTGGCAACCTCAAGCTTCTCGCCGAAAGTGGCAGAATTCACCTATCAAATAAAGCACGAAATTAAAGGCGAGGTGGGGACATTAGGCAAAACACCGAGTGGTTCGGCGAGCTCGACCTAGCTCGCCAAATGACCCAGCATGCCTATTCTCAACCCATACTCTTGAATTCAATCCCGTAAAATATACTTCTGCTTAAAGCACAAACATATGGGATTTTGACAATTTAAACAAGGTGAGCAATTTTTTTGAATTAACACATGTATAAATGAGACCATTCAGGGAGACCCATCACATTTCAACAAGATAAGGATGCTGCAAATAAGTATATATCATATAGAATGATTTTCGGGTTTCAGACTACCAACCTTTGATGCTGACTACGATAAAATTGAAGTGCTAGGTAGCAATGTACTCCCAAATCTACGCACAAATCAGCAGCCAAGATACTTATGGAATGCAAAAATATAGAAAATACTAACTAGGTGTGAGTTTGTCAAGTTTGAAAGTGAGCAAAAGTGAGGAGTTTTAGACTTTAAAACCTTTTGTCGTTTAGAGCTGTCCAGTACACACCCATTCGGCGACATTAATCGCACCCGCCGACCCACTCCGCAATTCGCTGAGTGGTCACTTACCCCATCGATTTCTATAGGATTTTCAGTTTCTTGGGGGTCAAGATGGCGGTCTTATTCGTGGACACCGACCGGTTTGGCGATTCGCCAAATTGCTCTTTGAGCTCGCTGAGTTTTATAGGCTCCGAGTTGAAATTGTGTTGAGCCAAATGGTGGATCAAGTCGGGCACGCCGACCTCTTCGGCGATTTGCCGACTGGATTTTTTGCTCGCCAATCTGCATTTTCCAAACACTTTCCTCATTTAAACTTGCACAACCAACACAACATTATTCACCAAAACAAAAGTAGAGCAATTAAATTGGTTTTGGGTTGCCTCCCAAACAGCGTCGTAGTTAACGTCGTGGCACGACGCAAGTCAACTCTCAAACCTCATTTTTGGGGTTGAACCTAGTGCAACTAGGTGATCCCAATTGTTCATTTGGATGGAGTTGAGGCAATACATGACCCAAGACAGTTTCAATTAGCTGGATTGATCTAGAGTGAGAACCGCTCATCTGAGTTAGGACTTCTACATTTTCTCTAATCTCCTCTAACACTCTATCTTTCTCATTCAGCTTTTAGACAATGATTAATAACATATCCCCGATATGTCTATTTTCATTTTTCATAGATATTCCCTGCTCGGTAGGTGATATGCATTTGCTCTCTTTTTTGGACATCACCTCCAGTTTCTTGACCTTCTGGGTCAAGTTATTCATCTGACCCAGCCAAATGTTCAATTGCTGGTCCTTCTTAGTATCCTTTTTGGTTTTGGCCACAAGGTCAAGGAGTATCTCTCAAGACCACTCGGGATAAGTCAATCGATTAATCTTTTGTTTCCGGGATTAAGACTCCTATAGAAGCACTCCAGTAGAACTAGATCGGGAATTTCATGAGTTGGGTATTGCATTAACAGTGCATTAAACCTCAGCCACGACTCATGAAAAAGCTCATCTTCCATCTGTTTGAAGGTCAGGATGCTATCCCTGAACCTTATCACTTCCACCGAGAGGTACTCTATTGGTTCATGGTCATTAACCTCACTCATCTCTCCTATTTCTGTAAAAACAAACGAACCAAACAAAACTACAAATTAAGTAAGTAGAACTACAACTAAGAAGAACAAGAATTTTACTAAACTAAAAATTCTCAAGTAACACCACTCCCCGGCAGTGGTGCCATTTTGAAGTTTGCATAATCAAGACACAACTTCTAATGCAAGTGTCTACGATCGTACAATAGTATAATAACCCGACCAAGGGTTGGGGTCGAGTCCCAAGGGAGTGGCCATGAAAATTAATAGAAAAATAAAATTAAGTTCTAATTAGTCATAGCTAAAATCATTGTCGAATAAAAACATATTAAATAAAGAGGTGACACAAAAGTGTCAATTGACAATGGGGGTTTGTAATAAGTAAGCAAAAATCAGCAATAACAGTGAAAATAAAGAAAGATACTAATATAGAGATGGGATTCTTGGGATGTGATAGGAATACGGAATAGACTAAATCATTGGGTGCATGCTTTTGGGAGTAAATTCATTGAAAATATATGACTAGGCTAGACTATAGTGGGGTAAATTCTCTCTTGAGCAACTTACCCCGAATCAAATGGGTTCCTCTCGCACACCCACTTTCCGCATGAAAAACAACCTCTGCCTTAGATCACTCACTCTCTCGAGTTGAGTGTGTGGGAATGAGACTAGGGTTCACTCTCTCGAGTTGAACCTCATGTCGACCCACTCCCACCGGCCATCAATTTAGTAGTCTTAGTTTTACGACCTCTCTCTCTAGCAGGCTGAAAACACAAAGGTGAAATCTTCTTCGCAACTACAATTTCATGAAGTTCTACCACAACTACTAAATGAAATCACATCAAAGCAACAAATAAACCACCAAGAAGCAAGACCCAACAGATAATCTAACCCATATTCACAAAATCACACCCAAGAATTAGGGTTTTAGCTAGACATGCTAAAGAGATAGAAATTTATACCAAAATGAGTTTGCATTCAAATGGGTATGATGATTTAAGTCTCAAAACAAGTCAAGAGTGAAGAATCCAAAAGACCCAAGCCCAAATTCTTGGAGATGAAACCCTTTGAATCTTCAAGTTCTTCAAAACCCTCTCCAAACTTAGAACTCAAAAATAGTTAAAAATTCTATATTAAAAATCTCCTCCTAAGCTACAACTCTCAACGAGTATTTATAGTTTTCAAAAATCTGTGATGCAGCGGATCACTCGGCGACATTAGTCAGAATTACCGATCAACTCGGTGATTCTCCCTTTGATGTAGTTCATTGCCATCTTGCATTATACTTCAGCATCGTCGTGTTTTGGATTATTAGGCGACATAGTACTGCTTCGCGGAACTGCTCGGCGACACGTCGAATGCTTCTTTTTACCGCTGATTTGATCTTTTCCTTCAGGGCTCAGCATATTGGATCAAAAGGAGAGACTAAGATCTTTTGGCGATTCGCCGAATGGGTTCGTTGATCCACAGATCTTTATTTCTTCATTCTTTTCAGCTGCCTTTGTTCCATTTTGCTAAGTAGTGTCCATGTTTTCCCTCAAACTCCAAATACCTGAAACTTAAGGGTTTTCCTCAGATATTGAGATAAAATATACATTTGAGGACACTAATTCTATCAAAATATAGCCCTAAATGAGTCCAATTTGTGGACTCATTACCTTGGCGAGCTAAAGTCTGCACATATGAAGTTTTAAGTTAAAAGTCTTAGGGGTCTTCCGTTATTTTCCTAATTCGAAGCAAAGTTGTTTTACTCCTTATCTACTGAAGTATACAAGCTTTCCACTCTTAAAATTTCCCAAATTAAATCATTCTCCCTATAATCCAAAAGAAAACCCCAAAGTTCATCTTCCCTAAATTATTTCCCTCTCTAGAACTTCAAGGAAGAAGACGAAGGAAGAAGGTGGAGCTAGGTTTCAAGAATAAAGTTCTTCTCACCAAATTCATTGTATTCCATTGCTAAGGTATGGTAGTCCTTAATCCATGGATACTCTTCAGCCATGGAGTCCCTCCAACTTCAATTTCAAAACTAGTGATTTTCCCAAAAGTTAGAGTTGACTTCAATCTCATGGGTTCTTTTCAAAAAAGTTTCTAATGATTGATTTATGATGGATTATGATTGAATTGATTATTTATTTTTGATTTATGATGAAATACCCAAACAACCCATGAAACCCTCATATTCTTCAATTATGAACTTGTGATATGGGTTTGTTGATTATAGAAGAATGTTATGAGATTATGTAAGTAGTGATTGGGTTACTTGAAATTATGATTATATCCATGTATAATGTAGTAATTCTATATGTGTTAATTGAATATGATCTATGGTCCTTGAAGGGGTAAAGTATGAGAATTATGCATGATTATGAGAGTTTGTATATGATGTGAGAACACTTTGAGAGTAAAGTGAATATGATTATGATCTAGTTGTTGTTGTGTTGGAATGTCATCCTCATGAACACACTTATCTATGATTATGAATGATGTGAAAGGTTTTCCCACAATATGATGATTTTAAAGTTGAAAGGCAATTCTCACCTATTGAATCTATGAGATATAGTATGTATTATGTTGGATTAAGTGTCAAGACATTCTTCCAAAAATATGAACTTAAGTCAAGACTTAATATATAATCTATGGGAATTAATGCTTAGCATCGAGTGGATATAAATATGAGAGGGAAGCTTTTACTTTAGTTGAGTCCGGCTTTCCAAATGGGTTCCTTCTACCATAGTTAAGTTCGGGTTCCCAAAGTATGTATCTCATGAGATGGAAACCTTCTACCTTAGTTGAGTCCGGGTTTCTGGAAGCAATCTCCTTATCCCATAACTATGTGCCCTCATAGATCTTTAGCTAGTGGATCCACCTAAGCTAAGAGTATGGTTCTACCTTAGGTAAGTAGGACAACCCCTTTTCGGTGTGGGGTAGACACCGGATTCCATGATAAACTCACATGGTCTATGTTGATTAAGGTTTATTCCCTATTATGATAGTATGAACAAGAAGATAAGTTATGAATTATAGTTAATCAAGAGGCTTTACTTAGTATGGGTGGGATTATGGATCTTATTCATGCATTGCACAAGTAAGCTTTAAGGGTATTTATGATATGTTTCTATTATGACATGATGATTTATGAGTTAATTATGCTTATGACTTATGCTTTTCCATTATATTCCAAATGATGCTTTAACTTAGAAAATTGCATACATTCAACTAAAATGTCCCTTTTTAGCATGATTTCAAGGTTTTATGCATGGCTATCATAGTTAGTGCATTTTTGTACTAACACATATTTTCTACATTTTTTCATAAGTGTAGGGTCCAGTTCTTGAAGTGATCTCCTTCTTGGTCAAAGCTTGGATCGACTAATCTCCTTATTTTTTATGAGTCCTCATGGTTCGAGGACGGATGATGATTTTTTTTCTAGTATTTTTTCTAGTAATTCCATTTGAGAACTATGTTGCAAGGGTTGTGACCCTATTTGCTACTTCGATTATAATAGATGGCTAATTGAGACAAGTCTAGACTTTCGCTTTCCTTTATAAAGATTTTGGACTAAAGATGTGTTTTTACTCTTTATTATTCTTTACTTATGTTATGATATGCTAAGTGTCTTACATGGTTCCTTTCGGGGTCTTATGTGCCATGTTACGTCAAGGGAGTACCCTTGGGTCGTGACAAACTTGGTATCAGAATATAATGTTTAGAATGATTCTAGGATGATGTCTCATATGCCACGTCTAGTCGAGTCTTGTTCAGTGCACACCACATTTATGAATAAGAGGCTATAAGATGTTTAGGAAATTTCACTTCTTTCATTACTCTTAAGTCGTACCTTAGAGTTTAACTCTATAAAGTCCCTCTCATAATCCTTCTCTTGTGTCTTCAAGATATGAATACACGAAGGGCTAACGCAAGAAGAATGGAGGGTGACAATGTGAATGAAGGAGTTCCTCCTCAAGCAAATCAGGCTAATCAAGCTCCGATTGATCCCGTGGTTGAGAATGTAACCCATGCGGAGTTTAGTTCTATTATCCAATTGTTGGATCAAGTCGTTATGACTCAAGCCAATAGAGAAGTTGTGGCTCCGGTGAATGTGAATTCCGCTGCTTCGAGGGTTAGGGATTTTGCTAGAATGAACCCTCCCAAGTTTCATGGCTCCAAGGTGGGAGAGGATCCTCAAGAATTTGTGAAAGAGTTTTATAAAATACTTGACATTATGGGGGTGACTTTGGAAGAGAAAACAGAGTTAGCCACTTACCAATTGAAGAGTGTTTCTCAAGTATGGTATACTCAATGGAAGAACAATATGCCGGTAAGAGCGGGCCTGATAGGATGGGAATTGTTCAAATTGGCATTTCTTGGTAGATTCTCTCCTCGAGAGTTGAGGGAAGCCAAGGTGGAGGAATTTATTAACCTTCACCAAGGAAGTATGAGCGTGAAAGAGTATTCCCTAAAATTCACTCAATTGTCCAAGTATGCTCCAACTTTGGTGTCGGATTCAAGGTATGAAATGAGTAGGATTTTGACAGGTGTGTCCGACTTTGTTGAAGAAGAATTCCGTACGGCAATGCTCCATCATGAAATGGACATCTCAAGGACTATGGTGTACGCTCAACAAATTGAGGAGTCAAAACTCAAGAAGAGGAATGGAGGGATAAAAAGAGCTAGAACCGGTAATGGGAACTTTTCTAATGCTAGGTCCGAAGGACAAGGTCGATCAATGTTCAAACAAATACTCTCCAACCAAAGCTCTTCTAGTGTTCCTCCAAGGGTCAACAAAGATAGGGATTCCAACCCTAAACGTCAAGAAGGTAATAGTGGTGGTTCTTATGTTGCTAGGCCTAATTGTGCAAAATATGGTAGAAATCATAATGGCAAGTATTTTGTTAGTACCGATGGGTGTTTAGTTATGGGAAGGTTGGCCAAAAGATGAGAGATTGTCCAATGCTCAAGGTTAAGGGATGGGAGAATAAACAAGCTCCTCCAAGTGGTTTCAACTCCAATGCTCAAAAGCAAAACCGCTTTTATGCTCTTCAATCCTGAGGTGACCAAGAGAGTTCCCCGAATGTGGTGACCGGTATGTTAAAAGTCTTTTCTATTGATGTATATGCCTTGTTATATCCCGGTGCTACTTTGTCCTTTGTGACACCTTATGTGGCCATGAAATTTGATATACTCCCCGAAGTTCTATTAGAGCATTTCTCGGTTTCTACCCCGATTGGTGACTCGGTAGTGGCTAAGAGGGTTTATAGAAGTTGTCTCATCTCCTTGTCTCATAGAGTTACTTTGGTGGATTTAGTGGAGTTAGACATGTTAGACTTTGATGTGATTTTGGGTATGGATTGGTTACATGCATGTTATGCCTCTATCGATTGTAAGACTTGGGTGGTTAGGTTCCAATTTCCAAATTAGCCTATCTTAGAATGGAAGGGAGGAAATTCTATGCTTAAGGTCAATTTGTCTCTTGCCTTAAATCTAGGAAGATGATCTCAAAAGGGTGTGTTTACCATATTTTTAGGGTAAGGGATGTAGATTCTGAAATCCCTTCTCTTGAGTTGGTTCCGATAGTGAATGAGTTTCCTGAAGTTTTCCCTAATGATTTGCCCGGTATTCCTCTTGAGTGAAAAATAGATTTTAGTATTGACCTTCTTCTGAATATGCAACCTATCTCTATTCCTCCTTATAGAATTACTCCGGCATAGTTAAAGGAATTGAAAGAGCAACTAAAGGATTTGTTAGACAAGGGTTTTATTCAACCGAGTATCTCTCCATGGGGTGATCCGGTGTTGTTTGTTAGAAAGAAGGATGGGTCTCTTAGAATGTGTATTGATTATCGTCAATTGAATAAAGTGACCATTAAGAACAAATATCCTCTTCCTAGAATTGATGACTTGTTATTTCTCCAAGATTGATCTCCGTTCGGGTTATCACCATTTGAGAGTGAGAGGGGTTGATATTCCCAAGACGGCTTTTCAAACAAGATATGGTCACTATGAATTCCTAGTAATGTTCTTTGGTTTGACTAACGCTCCGGCAGCATTCATGGAATTAATGAATAGAGTGTTCCGACAATATCTTGATATGTTTGTGATAGTGTTTATCGATGATATTTTGATCTATTCAAGGAGTGAGAATGAGCATGTTGACCATTTGAGAATTGTATTGCAAGTTCTTAAGGGCCATCAACTTTTCGCAAAGTTTAGCAAATGTGAATTTTGGTTAAGGTCCGTAGCATTCCTTAATCATATTGTGTCAAGCAAGGGTATTGAGGTAGATCCTAAGAAGACGGATGCGGTCAAGAGTTGGCCTAGACCTCTAACTCCTTTGTATATAAGAAGCTTTTTAGGTTTGGCCGGTTACTATAGGAGGTTTGTTGAGGGGTTTTCCTCCATTGCTTCTCCATTGACGACTTTGACTCAAAAGAAAGCTAAGTTTGTATTGTCGGAAGCTTGTGAGAAGAGTTTCCAAGAGTTGAAGGATAGACTTACTTCCGCTCCGGTGTTGACCTTATCGGAGGGTACGAATGATTTTGTAGTGTATTGTGATGCCTCTAGAGTTGGGGTGGGATGTGTACTTATGCAAAATGGTAAGGTGATTGCCTATGCTTCAAGGCAACTTAAAGTTCATGAGAAGAATTATCCTACCCATGACCTTGAACTAGCGGCAGTTGTGTTTGCCTTAAAATTTTGGAGGCATTATCTATATGGGGTGCATGTTGATGTATTTACCGATCACGAGAGTTTACAATATGTGTTTAGGCAAAAGGACTTGAATCTTCGCCACTTTAGGTGGTTAGAATTATTGAAGGACTATGATATGAGTGTCCTTTATCAGCCCGACAAAGCTAATGTGGTAGCGGATGCTCTTAGTAGGTTGTCCATGGGTAGTGTGGCTCATGTAGAGGATGCAAAGAAAGAATTGGTTAGTGATGTGCATAGGTTGGTCCGATTAGGCGTTCAACTAGTGGATTCCACCAAGGTGGTTTCATGGTCCATAATGGCTCTGAATCGTCCTTTGTGATGGATGTGAAGTCTAAGAAAGACCTTGATCCTATACTAGCTAAGTTGAAAGAGTCGGTACTCAAAATGTCCGTTGAAGCTTTCTCCTAAGGGGGAGATGGGGTTCTTAGATACTAAGTATGTTATGTGTTCCAGATGTTGATGGTTTGAGGGAAAAATTCTAAAAGAAGCCCATAGTTCTCGGTATTCTATTCATCTGGGAGCCACCAAGATGTACTGTGATCTACGGAAAGTCTATTGATTGAATGGAATGAAAAAAGATATTGCGGGATTTGTGGCCAAATGTCCAAATTGTCAACATGTTAAGACCGAGCATCAAAGGCCGGGAGGCTTAGCCCAAGATATAGATATCCCCACTTGGAAGTGGGAAGAGATTAATATGGACTTTATTGTGGGTTTGGCTCGCACTCGAAGGCAACATAATTATGTTTGGGTCATTATAGATAGGATGACAAAATCATCCCACTTCATTCCCGTCAAGGTTTCTTTTTCGGCGGAAGACTATGCCAAGTCACATATAAGAGAGATAGTGAAGTTGCATGGGGTTCCTTAATCTATTATTTCGGACCGGGGTACTCAATTTATTTCACATTTTTGGAAGTCATTCCAAAAGGGTCTTGGCACTAAGGTTAAGCTTAGCACGACTTTTCATCCCCAAACCGATGGCAAGCGGAGGGTACCATCCAAACATTAGAACATATGTTAAGGGCATGTGTTATAGACTTCAAGGGTAATTGGGATGACCACTTGCCATTAATAGAGTTTATCTACAATAATAGCTATCACTCAAGTATCGGTATGGCTCCCTTTGAAGCTTTGTATGGTAGGAGATGTAGGTCTCCGGTTGATTGGTTCGAAGTAGGTGAAATTGCTCTAATTGGTCGTGAACTAATTTATGAGGCCATTGAGAAAGTCCAACTCATTAGAGAGAGGTTGAGGATGGCCTAAAGTCGGCAAAAGTCTTATGCTGATGTTAGAAAAAGGAATCTAGAATTTGGGGTTAATGATTGGGTCTATCTAAAAATCTCACCTATGAAAGGTGTGATGAGATTTGGCAAGAAGGGAAAACTTAGTCCTCGGTATGTGGGCCCATATCAAATTTTGAAACATATTGGGAAAGCTGCCTACGAGTTAGATTTGCCAAATGAGTTGGCTCTGGTGCATTCGGTGTTTCATGTTTCTATGCTCAAGAATTGTATTGGATACCCGGCATCCATTATCCCTTTAGAAGGATTGGGGGTTGATGAGAGTCTTTCATATGAGGAAGTTCCGATAGAAATTCTAGACCGGCAAGTCAAGAGGTTGAGAAATAAGGAAATAGCCTCCGTAAAAGTTTTATGGAGAAACCATTTAGTTGAGGGTGCTACTTGGGAGGCCGAGGCCGATATGAAGTCCCAATATCCTCATCTCTTTCCTTCTACTCCTATTCAAGCTTGAGGTAAATAGTTCTTATTAAGTTTTAGTGTTTTGGGAGTCATGTGTGTTATAAGTGTTTTCCATGATTTCCTTATGTTGTGCATGTTCTTGATGAAATTCATTTTTAGTAAGAAAACGAGTTTTATGATTAACTTTCCTCATGTTGTTGTGCATTTGGTATGAGTTTCCTATTTGACATCCTATAGATATGATAAATGTTGAGTTTTATGCATAATGGGTTGCTAGATGTAGTACCTACTTCCTTGTGTTGCATTGATTATGTTCTAGATGGAGTTGAAGTTTCCTCCTATGAATTGTGCATTAATTTTATGTTGCATTCATGATGGGCTGCTAGTCTTGAGTCTTTACTTCTATAGGTGCCTAAGTCATCATTCGAGGAAGAATGACCCCAAGGGGGATATATTGTAACACCCCGGATTCTAGTAGGCTAGACTAAGGCTAAGTGTGAAGAGGGTAGCTAGCCATGGAAGAGGGAAAGGGCCTAAACTACTTAGGAAGGGTGAAGGAAAACATTTTTTTCCTTGGTTCACTTGGCGAGGGCCAGTACCATCGCCAAAGTGGCTTGGTGATTAACCAAATGAGCCACCATCACCTTGTGGGTAGTCCCCCTTGACCGAGCTACTGGAAAATTGGGCGAGCCAAGTTAGGGCTCGCCGGTTGTGTTGGCGCATCGCCAAAGGGGCTCCCCCATCGCCAAGTTGGCCGGTTCCTTGAGGGGGGGAGATTCTGGATATTTAGGCGGACCACCGGTCCACTTGGTGAGTCGTCAAGTGCCCTAGGCGAGCAAAGCCTGCAGATCTGTAGTTTTAAGTTAAAAGTCTTAGGGGTCTTCCGTTATTTTCCTAATTCGAAAAAAAATTGTTTAACTCCTTATCTAGTGAAGTATATAAGCTTTCCACTCTCAAAATTTCCCAAATTAAGTCATTCTCCATAGAATCAAAAAGAAAAACCCAAAGTTCATCTTCTCCAAATTATTTCTCTCTAGAAGAAGAAGGAAGAAGGTGGAGCTAGGGTTCAAGAATCAAGTTCTTCTCACCAAATTCATTGGATTCCATTGCTAAGGTATGGCAGTCCTTCATCAATGGATACTCTTCATCCATGGAGTCCCTCCAACTTCAATTTCAAAATTAGTGATTTCCCCAAAAGTTAGGGTTTGACTTCAATCTCATGGGTTCTTTTAAAAACCATTTCTATCCATTGATTTATGATGGATTATGATTTAATTGATGATTTATTGTTAATTTATGATGAAATCCTCTAAGAACCCATGAAACACCCATATTCTTCAATTATGAACTTGTGATGTGGGTTTGTTGATTATAGAAGAATGTTATGAGATTATGTAAGTAGTGATTGGGTTACTTGAAATTTTAATTATATCCATGTCTAACGTAGCAATTCTAGATGTGTTGATTGAATATGATATGGTCCTTGAAGGGGTAAAGTATGAGAATTATGCATGATTATGAGGGTTTGTATATGATGTGAGAACACTTTGAGAGTAAAGTGAATATGATTATGATCTAGTTGTTGTTGTGTCGGAATGTTATCCTCATGAACACACTTATGTATGATTATGAATGATGTGAAAGGTTTTCTCACAATATGATGATTCTAAGGTTGAAAAGCTATTCTCACCTATTGAATCTATGAGCTATAGTATGTATTATGTTGGATTGAGTGTCAAAACATTCTTCCAAGAATATGAACTTAAGTCAAGACTTAATATATAATCTATGGGAATTAATGCTTAGCACCGAGTGGTTATGAATATGATAGGGAAGCTTTTACTTTGGTTGAGTCCGGCTATCCAAATGGGTTCCTTCTACCATAGTTGAGTCTGGGTTCCCAAAGTATGGATTTCATGAGATGGAAACCTTTTACCTTAGTTGAGTCTGGGTTTTTAGAAGCAATCTCCTTATCCCATAACTATGTGCCCTCATAGGTCTTTAGCTAGTGGATCCACCTAAGCTAAGAGTATGGTTCTACCTTAGGCAAGTAGGACAACCTCTTTTCGGTGTGGGGTAAACATTGGATTCCATGATAAGCTCACCTGGTCTATGTCGGTTAAGGCTTATTCCCTATTATGATAGTATGAACAAGAAGATAAGTTATGAATTATAGTTACTCAAGAGGATTTACTTAGTATGAGTGGGATTATGGGATCTTATTCATGCATTGCATAAGTAAGCTTAAAGGGTATTTATGATATGTTCCTATTATGACATGATGATTTATGAGTTGATTATGCTTATGACTTATGCTTTTTCATTATCTTCCAAATGATGCTTTAACTTCGCAAATTGCATACATTCAACTAAAATGTCCCTTTTTAGCATGATTTCAAGGTTTTATGCATGGCTATCATAGTTAGTGCATTTTTGTACTAACCCATATTTTCTACATTTTTCCATAAGTGTAGGGTCCGGTTCTTGAAGTGATCTCCTTCTTGGTCAAAGCTTGGATCGACTAATCTCCTTGTTTTTGGTGAGTCCTCATGGTTCGAGGACGGATGATGATTTTTTTCTAGTTTCTTTTCTAGTACTTCCAATTGAGAACTATGTTGCAAGGGTTGTGACCCTGTCTGATACTTCGATTATAAGAGATGACTAATTGAGACAAGTCTAGACTTCTGCTTTCCTTTATAAAGATTTTGGACTAAACATGCGTTTTTACTCTTTATTGTTCTTTACTTATGTTATGATATGCTAAGTGGCTTACATGGTTCCTTTCGGGGTCCTATGTGCCATGTTACGTCAAGGGGGTACCCTTGGGTCGTGACAGGTTAGTTTTGCTAGGGCGGGGCCGCTGCGGCAGGTTGGGTCCCGCTGTGGCGGGACAGTCGCGACAAAAATCAGGGGAAAAACCCAAAATCTTTATTTCTGCAAAACTTCATTCTTGAGAGCTCAGGGACGACCCAAAACAGTTCTTGACAGTTTTCCTCATTTTCTAGAATTAAAGGTAAGATTATTACTCCCCTAATCCATTATTCGATTCTTAGAACTTAGAATCTTGGGTAATGATCATTGGGGGACGGTTTTGGCCTGAAGTTAATGATGGGAAAGGCCCTAATTGAACATTAGAATCTTGGGTTTGTCCATGGATTGATAGTTTGATTATTATCTGAGTAAATTAGGCCTTGTTTATTTATTCTTGCGTTAAATTATTTGTTTTAGACCACGAACAAGCGGAAAGAATCCGAAAAGGGAAGGCTCAAGTGTCTTAGGAGGGTTCAAGCTAGGTTTTGAGGTAGGTGATGGTTTGATTTCCTGCTTGTATGATCTATGCCAGTTAATTGCTTCATTGTATGCATGCATGTAACGTGAATAAGGGAATACGAATCAAATCTAATGCAAATGAGTATATATGAACAATTACATGCCATCAACCCATACTTAATCGTATGACTATGGGCATTGTTCATTATGGGTGTGATTGTGACTGTGGTTGTGCTAACTAGATCGGGTGTCACGTTCCAACACATATATTTGATTGGGTGTCACAATCCGACACACTTATAGTTTGGGTGTGGGTTCCATGTGAGGACCAGTGTGATTATTACATTCATGTCTACTTGTCGTTGACATTGGGAACTATATGTTACTCCTGAAATGATAATTGATCTATGTATTATGTATATGTGTGTTTACTATGTTGTAATGGCTTGCCTATATTTCACTTACTGGAGTGTCCGCGTGATCCTAGCGGTACATTGTGGTTTTGTACTAATACTGCACTTGCTTGTTCTTTGTTGAGTACAGGGCATCTTCAGGCGGCTACTGATAGACCTCAGCTAGGAGATCACTGATCGAGACCGGATTCAAGGGTGAGTCAGTTCGTCCAGGCTGCCACAGATCCTTACTTGTTTAGTCCACTCTTTTTGGACTCAGATTGTTTAGTTAGACTTTGCTTATGTTAGTTTAGGGGTTGCTCCCCTTTTTCTTAGATTTGATGGTTTACAGAGTTTTAGTACAATGACTTTCAGGTTCTAGGGGTTGAATTTCTGCAATAGTTATGCTAGTTATTTTGTTAAACTTTCAGAGTTTATGGGAACTCCATATTTCATTAGTCATTTAAACCTGTTTTCGTATCTTTAGATGTTCTAGTTTTCATTACTTTGCTTAGTCGGGATGTAGTAATGGTTCTCCCACCAGAGGGTTAGTGTGGATGCCACTCACAATGGTCTGGGTCGTGACAAAGTTGTTATCAGAGCCTTAGATTCGTTGATCTCATTGTACCAAAATAAGTCTAGTAGAGTCTTGCGGAACGGTATGGAGACATCTGTACTTATCTTCAAAAGGCTATAGGAATTTAGGAAATCTCTCTGTCTTCTTCTCCTTTCATGATATGACTTGATTCCAATTGGTATCTGCTGATCCAAATTGGTATCGAATCTCTTTCACTCTTCTGTCCGCAGATGGTTAACACTCGATACAATGGCGTCAGACCCGTAGTCCCCACCAATGATATAGTTGAGGAGCCCGCAGCAAGAGGCTGTGATCGAGACAGAGGTAGGGGTAGAGGTCGAGGAATGGTAAAACCTGCCAGGAGTGGAGTCCCAATTGAAAATGCTTCCAGAGAAGCCCCCTCCTACACATCACGAAGAGGTAGAAGAGAATGTGGAGGTATAAGACAAGGAGGAAGTTGGACCAGAGGGGGATGTAGAGGCATAGACTACAGGTATTCCTCCCTTAGACCCAGTGTTAGCTCAACAGATCATGACTTTTCTAAAGGGGTTGGTCGGCCCTGGAGTCATTCCCACAGTACAAGCGACTCAACCTCCAGTCAATTCCCCCATTACTATTGCGGTTCCCAAGGTAGGTGGAGAAGTAGGCACTAATACCTTTTTTCGTCCCCTATTAGGTCATGTGATGACTGGTAATGAGGATGAGATATTGACTAAGTTTCTAAAGTTGAAGTCGCCGGTGTTCCATGGTTCTGAGAGTGAGGATGCCTATGAGTTCATTTTGGATTGTTATGAGAAAGCTTAAAGCTCAAATCCAGGAGCTTCTTGATAAAGGTTTCATCCGTCCTAGTGTTTCCCCGTGGGGTGCTCCTATTTTGTTTGTTAAGAAAAAGGATGGTATTATGAGGATGTGCATAGACTATCGACATTTGAATAGGGTCACCATTCAAAATAAGTATATGTTGCCTTGGATTGATGATCTCTTTAACTAGTTGCAAGGTGCGTCAGTTTTCTCTAAAAAATTTGTAAGGTCAGGTTACCATCAGTTAAAGATTAGGCCTGAGGATGTACCAAAAATTGCATTCAGGACCCGCTATGGGCACTACGAGTTTTTAGTGATGTAGTTTGGGTTGACCAATGCGCCTGCAGATTTCATGAGTTTGAAGAATGGTGTGTTCAAACCCTTCTTGGATTTGTTTGTTATCGTCTTTATTGATGACATTTTGGTTTATTTGAAGAGTGAGGAAGAGTATGCCGACCATCTTCGTATTATTTTGGGTGTCCTTGGGAGACAAAAGTTATATGCCAAATTTTCAAGTGTGAGTTCTGGTTGACTTTAGGTTCCTTTTTGGGGCATGTGGTTTCTAGGGAAGGGGCAATGGTAGATCCCCAAAAAATTGAAGCAATCAAGAATTGGGTTCGACCTAGCTCTGTGACTAAAGTTAGAAGTTTTTGGGGCTCTCCATTTACTATCGTCGTTTTGTGAAGAATTTTTCTTCTATAGCCACGCATCTGACAAGGCTGACCAAAAAGAAGGTGCCTTTCGAATGGACTGAAAAATATGAAGAAAGCTTTCAAAGGCTCAAGACTCTTCTGACCACAACACCTATTCTGGCACTACCGGTGGAAGGTAAAGATTTCATTGTTTATTGTGATGCTTCACATTCGGGTTTGGGTGTTGTGTTGATGCAGGATAAGAATGTCATACCTTATGCATCATGGCAGTTGAAGGTGCATGAAAGGAACTACCTAACACATGATTTGAAGTTGGCAGCGGTAGTGTATAGCCTTAAGATGTGGCGGCATTACCTTTATGGTGTCAAGTGTGAGGTATCTACTGACCATCGTAGTCTGTAGCATGTATTCACTCAAAATGACCTAAATCTGAGACAACAAAGGTGGATGGAGTTACTTAAGGATTATGATGTCACCATCCAGTATCATCCGGGTAAGGCTAACGTGGTGGCAGACACATTAATCCAGAAGGTGATCAGTATGGGTAGTCTAGCTTGATTGGGTGTGTCCAAGCGACCTTTGGCCAAGGAGATTCAAACCTTGGAGTCTAAGTTCATGTAGTTGGGCATCTCAGAGAAAGGTGGGGTGTTAGCTAGCATTGAGGTTAGACCCACATTCATTGAGGAGATCAAGGCCAAAGAGTTTGAGGATGAGAATTTGAATGAGCTAAGAAAGAAGATAGTGTCTGGCAAGGCACAAGATACGACTCTTGATACGGGGGGTGTGCTAAGTTTTAAGGGAAGAATTTGTGCTCCCCGAGTGGATGACTTGATTCAGAAGATGTTGACAGAATCTCATGGTTCGCGGTATTCCATTCATCCGGGTGTGACCAAGATGAACCGAGATTTAAAATGATTTTATTGGTGGCCTGGCATGAAGAAAGACATAGCTGAGTTTGTGGCTAAGTGCCAAAAATGTCAGCAAGTAAAGTATGAACACCAACGGCCTGCAGGTTTGCTTCAGCGAATGTCAATTCCGGAATGGAAGTGAGAAAGGATAGGTATGGATTTTGTGATTAGTCTTCCCAAGACCTTGGGGAAGTTTGATTCCATTTGGGTGGTGGTTGATAGACTGACTAAATCTGCCCATTTTATTCCAGCCAGAATAGATTATAAGGTGCAGCAGTTGGCTAAGGTGTATGTGAAGGAGATAGTGAGGCTGCATGGAATGCCCCTTTCTATCATCTCCGACCATGGTACGCAGTTCACATCTAAGTTTTGGGGAAAATTACATGAGGAGTTGGGCACTCAACTCACTTTTAGCACAGTCTTCCATCCACGGACGGACGGGCAGTCAGAGAGAACTATTCAATTGTTAGAGGACATGTTGAGGGAGTGTGTGATTGACTTTGGAGGGCATCGGGACAAGTTCTTACCATTGTGTGAGTTTTCCTATAATAACAGTTACCATTCCAGCATTGACATGTCACCATTCGAGGCACTTTATGGGAGGGGATATAGATCACCCATAGGGTGGTTTGAGGGTGGAGATGTGAAACCTTTGGGGGTCGATTTGGTGAAAGATGCGCAGGATAAGGTGAGAAGCATCCAATCTAAGCTTCTAGAAGCCCAGAGTCGACAGAAAAAGTATGCAGACCGCAAGGTAAGGGACATGACATTTCAGGCTGGTGAGCAAGTTCTTCATAAGGTGTCACCCATGAAGGGGGTGATGAGATTCGGCAAGAAGGGAAAGCTTAGTCCTCGATACATCAGACCATTTGAGATTCTTGACTGTGTAGGGCCAGTAGCTTATAGGTTGGCTTTACCGTATAGCCTATCTAGGGAACATCCAGTGTTTCATGTGTCCATGTTGAAGAAGTATCATGGTGACGGAGATTACATCATTAAGTGGGACTCAGTTTTGTTAGACAAAGACCTTCAGTATGAGGACCAAGGAGATAAAGTCTGTGAAAGTTCAATGGAAGCATCGTCTGGTTGAGGAAGCTACTTGGGAAACCGAGAGGGACATGCGAGACAAGTATCCATAGTTATTCAATGATTCAGGTACTACTTTACTCTTACCTTAGCGAGTTTTTCCTAGTTTATCACTCAGGGACGAGTGATGGGTAAATTGGTATCTATTATAATGAGTTGTTCCTGTCGTTATGGAAAAGCCAATGAGGAAAGAATTTGGGCCAGAAAAATTTTGAGTAGTGACTTGGAAATTTCTAGCCTAGGCCGGACTTGGATGAATTCTGTGTTAGGTGAGGTCTAGGCAAATTTGGTAATGAATGAGGGATTTAATTATGAATTTGATCACATGAGTGGATAGCCAGGATGTTAAGGAGACTGTACGACTTTATGAAATCAAATTCGGGCGAGTAGAACTCCCGAAACTGATCTTAGCGTGAAGGGGTAGTTTTAGAACGTCAAGGTTTAAAGGTGTGTTGCAAAATAGGAGTTTGAAACTCAAATTCCAACTCACTGTCTTCGTGCAAGCCGCTAGAGAATGGTTAGTTCCGCTGGGGCGAGTCCGTTATGGCAGGATGGGTCCCGCTATGGTGGGACATGCGCGATTTAAATCGGTAAAAAACCCCTAAATCATTATTTTATGCAAAACTTCGTTTTTGAGAGATCAAGGATGACCCAGAATAGTTCTTGGCAGTTTTCCACATTTTCTAGTGTTAAAGGTAAGATTATTATCCCATAATCCGTAATTCGATTCTTAGAACTTAGATCTTGGGTAATGATCGTTGCGGGAGGGTTTTGGCCTGAAGTTAATGGTGGGAAAAGCCCTAATAGAACATTAGAATCTTGGGTTCGACCATGGATTGATAGTTTGATTATTATACAGGTAAATTAGGCATTGTTTATTGATTCTTGCGTTAAATTATTTGTTTTAGACCACAAACAAGCGGAAAAAATCTGAAAAGGGAAGTCTCAAGTGTCTTAGGAGGATTCAAGCTTGGTTTCGAGGTAGGTGATGGTTTGATTTCCTATTTGTGTGATCTATGCCGGTTAATTGCTTCATTGTATGCATGCATGTATGTTAATAAGGGAATGTGAATCAAATCTAATGCAAATGAGTATATATGAACATTTACATGCCATGAACCCATTACTTGATTGTATGACTAAGAGCATATTGTTCATTATGGGTGTGATTGTGATTGTAGTTGTGCTGACTGGATCGAGTGTCATGTTCCGACACATATATTGGATCAAGTGTCACGTTCCGACACATATATTGGATCGGGTGTCACATTCTGACACATGTATATTGGATCAAGTGTCACGTTCCGACACACTAATAGTTTGGGTGTGCGTTCCATGGGAGGACCACTGTGATTATTACATTCATGTCTACTTGTAGTTGATATTGGGAACTGTATGTTACTCTTGAAATGATAATTGATCTATGTATTCTATATATGTGTGTTTGTTGTGTTGTAATGGCTTGACTATGGTTCACTTACTAGAGTGGCCGCGTGATCCTACCAGTACACCGTGGTTGTGTACTAATACTACACTTGATCGCTCTTTGTTATGTACAGGGCATCTTCAGGAGGCTACTGATATACCTTAGCTAGGAGATCACTGATCGAGACTGGATTCAAGGGTGAGTCAGTTCTTCCAGGCTGTCATGGATCCTTCCTTGTTTAGTCCACTCTTTTCAAACTCAGACTGTTTAGTTAGAATTTGCTTATCTTAGTTTAGGGGTTGAACCCCTTTTTCTTAGATTTATTGGTTTATAGAGTTTTGGTACAATGACTTTCAAGTTCTAGGGGTTGAATTTCAGCAATAGTTACGTTAGTTGTTTTGTTAAACTTTTGAAGTTTATTGGAACTCCATATTTCATTTGTCATTTAAACCTGCTTTCGTATCTTTAGATGTTCTAGTTTTCGTTACTTTGCTTAGTCGGGTTGTAGTAATGGTTCTCCCACCGGAGGGTTAGTGGTGGATGCCATTCACGACGGTCTAGGTCGTGACAGGAATAACAAATTATCGTTGGTAAGGTTGGGAATTAGAAATGTAAGGGTTGTGAACTCCTTCACATAGTCCCGAATGCTCCCCGTATTCTTCAAGTCCCTAAGTTTTATTCTTGCCTTGTACACAACATAATTTGGTAAGAACTGACGTTTGAACTTGGCCTTAAATTGATCCCATGTGCTAATAGTGCACATACTTCTCTCAACATCAACATATTTACATCTCCACCATAGCATGATTGTTTTTTACAAGTACAACACTCTAGTGTTGATCGTGGGATTATCGTCCCTTACATTTCCATGTTGAAAATAGTCCTCCAAGTGCCAAAGACAGTTCTCTACTTCTTGTGCATCAAGAACCCCTTTGAACAATGGTGGCTTGGGAGCCTCAATCTTTGCCTCCCTCATCACGATAATATTTCTAGTTGTCTCAGTCACGACAGTGTTGACATGCTCTTTGAGTGCCTTTATCTTTATCTTCATGGCATCACTAGTGCTCAAATCATCCATGAGACTGCCCTCTAAGGTAGCAATGGCCAGCCTCATCTCTATCTAGTCTGCGTACGTCCATCCAAGTCACTTCGGATGCTCTCGATCTCCTCAAGACTATGTCCCTCAAGAATGCTTAGAGTGCCCTATATCTTCCTCAAGCATTGGCCAAATATCTCGACTGCATCCATTCTCATATTAACCTTTGTGACCCACTCTCTACCAAGCGAGACTTCCTCGGACAATACCTCCATATCATCTTCTCTCACCTTAGTGGTAGAATGTTCTTGGGATGTAAGCCCTTCATTTGGCTCAACCTCGAGAAGCACATCTTGGTTCTTGTTGGCGACATTCCTCTTTTTTCAATGAACCTTCTTGTCGGCGACATTCTGGGTGACGTTGGCTTGGGTGTTAGTAGTGTTGATTTCTCTATCATTTGTTATTCTCTTAGTTGCAACCTACTCTGATACTACTTTGTCACGTCTTTAGTCTTTTACTAAGCACACGTGCGACACTTGACTACTTCCTCACATTCTTTCACCACTTGCTCCCGATCTTTCCATGCAAAGTCAGCCTAAGATTCTAGGAATTACTAAGAGAATGGAAGAAAGAACGCAAGAGGATCATTAGGAAGAAATGTGTAGAGAACTTTGATTGATTTTTGTTTGATTAATTTACAAATGGATGTCCCTATGTTTATACTACTAACTTTGAGGCTAGTGTAAATAATAATTATAACATAAGTCCATACATATTTAAAAAGTAGTCCTTTTTCTATAATTCTCTACATGCCTAGAATTTTCCAAGGATCTTCCATGTAAATTCTATGATATTCTAGGTTCTACCGAGGGAAATTCTCATATTTCTCTAAAACATTCCATTTAAGGACTAGCCTTCTTCCTATGTAAGCCCTCCACATGAGAAACTTTGTGCCATGCAGAATTTATGTGGCGCTTATGTGGCGTGATGACATTGCGGACCGTCACACATGGTCCATCGTTTTTTACTCCATGGGTTTTGAGCTCTTTTTAGTAGTGAGAACATCAAACTTATATATATGAGTTATCTTAGTTTATGTATTATAACATCTCCTTTGTCCATTTCATAACCATTATTGTGCTAATTTAGTACACGGCTTATTGATATGATCGAAGCTATATCTACTTCATGGTGTTTCACTACTAAAAAACTACTTAAAAACGACGGACAAAAAAGCGACGGACGGCGTCGCTTTGGAGCGACGCCATATGCCACACTGTCCGTCGTTTTTAATAAAAATAATTTTTTTAAAAATTATTTTACAAAAAGCAACGGACGGCATCGCTTAGTCCGTCACTTTATATATATATATATATAATTAATAATTATTTATTTAATATATATAGTGATGCCGTCCATTGCTTTTATTAAAATAAATTAAAAACTTAACCACGTTGTCCGTCGCTTTTAATTTATTTTATTTTATTAATTGTTTTTTTATAATAGCGACAGACGACATCTTTATGTATGTCGCTTCTTGGTAAAAAATAAATGGTCAACTATTTAAAAAAGGGACGAACAGTGTCTCTACGTCCGTCGCTTTTTGGTCAAAATAATGGTCAACTATATTTAAAAAAATCGACGGACTTAGAGATGTTGTCTGTCGCTTTTTATTAAATATCTGAAGACACAGACGTGATTTTCCCCCATTTCCCCTTTTCCCCATTTCTCCAATATTCTCTCCTCCTTATTCTCTCCACTCCTCACCACCTCCGCCTCCACCGCGTTCATTGCTGCTGTCGGTCACAGTCAGCAAGAGTTGCCGCCGCCGTCCCTCTATAGTTGTTGTCTCCTCCTTCCCCTCTCTCTTCATTCTCTCCGTCTCCAATGTAAGGTTAGGGTTTAATTTATATAAAAAAAATCAATTTTGTTTTTAGTTTAATTGTAATTAGTTTATTTGATTTTGTTAGTTATTTAATTGTAATTGGTTTATTGATTTTGTTGTTTATTGATTGTTAGTTTGAATTAGAGATTATTAGTTAGTGAGTGAATTGAAATTTTTAATGTTAGGGTTAGTTTGAATTGGGGTATCCTAGGATTTATTTGAATTTGGGTATTTCTTGAGTTAATTAGTTTGATTTTGGGATTTCAAGACTAGTTTGAATTAGGGTATTTAAGGAGTTGTTTGAATTTGGATATTATTTGAGTTAGTTTGATTTTCGGATTTTAGGACTTGCTAGTTTGATTTTGGAATTTTAGGGCTAGTTTGAATTTGTGATTTTAAGACTAGTTTGAATTTGGAATTTAGGATTAGTTTGAATTATATTTGAAATTTTAGGATTAATAGTTTTAATTTGGGATTTTAATTAACACTAGTTTGATTTTGGGATTCTAGGACTAGTTTGAATTTGTGATTTTAAGACTAGTTTGAATTTAGAATTTAGGACTAGTTTGAATTATATTTGAGATTTTAGGATTAATAGTTTGAATTTGAGATTTTAATTAGCACTAGTTTGATTTTGGGATTCTAGGACTATTTTGAATTTGTGATTTTAAGACTAGTTTGAATTTGGAATTTAGGACTAGTTTGAATTATATTTGAGATTTTAGGATTAATAGTTTGAATTTGAGATTATAATTAGCACTAGTTTGATTTTGGGGTTCTAGAACTAGTTTGAATTTGTGATTTTAAGACTAGTGTGAATTTGAAATTTAGGACTTGTTTGAATTTGAAATTTTAGGACTATAATAGTTTAAATTTGTGATTTTAGGACTAGCTAGTTTGAATTTGGGATTTTAGAGATTTGAATTACAACTTAATTAGAACTTATAGTTAATTATAACTTGAACTTAATCAGGAATGTGAACTTGAAATCTTGTTGACCTTAATTAATTTGAACTTATATTAATTAGAACTTTATTGAACTTAATAAATTTATAATAACTTGAAAAGTTAATTAGGAATATAAACTTAATTTTGAACTTTACTAGAACTTAAACTTAATTAATTAGAATTGATTAATTAATTAAGCTTTAACTTTATAGATCTTGAAATGTAGTATTTATATTAACAATATAAATTAGTTTAATGGAGTAAAATTATTATTAAATTTAATAATATAATTGAATATCTACATTTTTGTAGACGGACCATCGTTTGTGGATGTATAATATGCATTATGAAACTGGTGCTGGTTTGAAACATGAGTTTATTGATGGTGTTAGAGATTTTATTGAACATACAATGACACTTGATATTTTCAAGAATAATGTATTGGTTAGGTGTTCTTGTAGTGCATGCAAGTGCTTAAATTTTTTTGAACCAGATACAGTCATGGTTCATTTGTACCGTAATGGATTTAAGCCTAGATATTTTGTATGGATTGATCATGGAGCAAGAGATGGATTGAATGGTATGTTTTATAATTCGATGTCTGTGGATGAATGTAATATGCTTGCACCACATGGTCAAATTATGAGTGAACATGATGATAGAGTTGAACATGATAGGGTTGAACATGATGATAGAGTTAAACATGATAGGGTTGAACATGATATGGTTCATGAAATGATCAATGATGCTTTCGGGGTTCAAGGTGGGATTGAACCCGAACAGTAATTTGATGAAGCTCATAATGAAGAAGCAAGACGCTTCTATGATCAATTAGAAGTGTTTAGTCGTCCACTATGTGAAGGGAGTACGCAATCTGCCTTGTCAGTTGCGGTTAGATTAATGAATATTAAATCATATTGAAATGTTTCTAATGCGGCTATGGACTCAATAGTTGATCTTTTGGGTGAACTAGTTAATCCGGAGTTTAACATACCTAAGAACTTCTATCAGGCAAAGCGTTTGGTTTCCAAGTTAGGATTGACGTATGATAGAATTCATTATTGTGTTAATGAATGCATGTTGTTTTACAAGACCGATAGTAAATTAGAAAATTGCAAGTTTTGTGGACACGTTTGTTATAAGAGGACTCCGGCTGGAAAATTGGTCCCAGTTAAGGCGATGCATTATCTACCTCTTATTCCTAGGTTAAAGAGGTTGTATGCATCGATGAGGTCTGCCCCACATATGAGATGGCATCGTGAATATAAAAGGCCGTCGGGTGTCTTGTCTCATCCATCTGATGGTGAAGCATGGAAGTATTTTGATAATGTATATCCTGATTTTGATAGTGAACCAAGAAATGTTAGATTGGGGTTGTATGCAGATGGCTTCACACCATTCTCTAATGTTGCTTCGCCTTATTCATGTTGGCTTGTATTTTTTACTCCGTACAATCTTCCTCCTGAAATGTGCATGATCAGTCCCTACATCTTTCTAAGTTGTGTTATTCCAGGTCCCTGTAATCCAAAAAGTTTGATTGATGTCTATCTACAACCATTGATAGATGAGCTCAAACAATTGTGGTTTGAAGGCGTTTTGACTTATGATATATCAACTAAGTAAAACTTTATTATGCGTGCTTCTTTAATGTGGACTATTAATGATTTTTCTGCATATGGGAGGTTGTCTGGTTGGATGACAGTTGGAAATCTAGCATGTTTGTACCTCATGGAAAATAATAAGGCATTCACTTTAAAGCATGGCAGGAAAAATACATGGTTTGATTGTCATCGTCAATTCTTGTCAATGGACCATGAGTTTAGAAAGATGAAAAATGCATTTAGGAAAAATAAGATTGAAAGTGACCCCCCCACCTCCATTACTCACAGGGCATCAAATTTGGGAGAGAGTTTCTCAATTACCTAAAGTTACAGAAGCTTCACCTTCTAGACTTCCTGGATATGGTGTTGAAAATAATTGGACCAAACAAAGCATATTTTGGAAGTTGCCATTTTGGAAGGTCAATCTGCTACGACATAATCTTGATGTGACGCACATTGAAAAAAATTATTTTGACAATTTGTTTAACACAGTGATGGATGTTAATGGCAAAACAAAAGACAATCCAAAAGCTAGAATAGACATAAAGGAATATTGTAGGAGAAGAGAGTTATGGCTACAGGAATTACAAAATGGTACAATAGTTAAGCCTAAAGCCAGTTTTTCATTCACATTGGATGAGAAACGTGAAATTTGTGAGTGGGTTAAAAATTTGAGGATGCCGGAGGGCTATGCTTCGAATTTAGAAAAGCGGGCAGATATGAATGAAGAAAAATTGATAGGTATGAAAAGTCATGATTGTCATGTATTCATGGAAACTTTAATTCCTATCACTTTTATCCATCTACCCGAAAGGATATGGAAACCAATCACAGAGATAAGTCTTTTCTTTAAAGATCTGTGTTTTGGAAAGTTGTTGGAGAGTAGTTTGGAAACGATGGTAGAAAATATTCCTGTTATTACTACTAAGTTGGAGAAGATCTTTCCATGTGATTTCTTTGATGTGATGGAGCATCTTCCAATTCACCTTGTACAAGAGGCCCGCCTCGGAGGTCCAGTTCAAACAAGATGGATGTATCCATTTGAGAGATAACTATCATTGAAATATTCACTAAGTAAAATAGTTAATCATTAAGATTTTTTTTCCTTATTTTAACATATATAGATATATACATGCAGAAAAATTGGCAGTTCCAAGCAAACAATTAAGCAAAGGTGAAAGATCGAAGGATCAGTTGTTCAAAGTCATATTGGTAGAGAAACTGGTAATTTTTATTCTTATTACTTTGGGACTGATGTGTCATGTAGGAGAAACAGGCTCAATCGCAATGATGAAGGTGATATTGATCCTTTATTTTCACCGATATCAATTTTTAATTAAAATGGTCGAGGATCTAAAAAACGTGGAAAGCGAAGCTTCATTAGTATGGAAATGCAATCAGTTGTCACACATATTTTGCTTAATTGTCCAGAGATTCAACCATATCTCAAGTAAGTGTTAAAAATATATTATCAAATTACATACATACTAATAAGTATTCATTAACTAACGAAATATCTGAATGTACAATGATCAGCTTGTTCGTAGACACATGGGGTAATGAAGCCATCTATACAGAATTTTTCAAATGGCTAACATAATATGTAAGTGTGCAAGCTTACATTGAATCAATAAGTATTTAATAATGTATTCATGTTATACTAAATTATATTATTTTAAACAACAATATATAGGTTTACGAATACTCAAATGTCGAACATTTGCAATTAGTGAAAGAAGTTGCACTTGGACCTGAATCTCAAATTCAGACAATGAATAAGTATTGTGTCAATGGTTTTAAGTTTCAAACTGAAGAAGTTTCTAGGAATAAGAAAACAAATAATAGTGGTGTCTTCATACAAGGTGATGTTGATGGTACCGGCCAAACTATTGAATATTATGGTGTCATTCATGAGATTATTAAAGTAAGATATTCAGGTTGGCCTAAAAAGAAGATCGTATTATTTCGGTGTAAGTGCTTTGACCCATCACACAGAGGCATAAGAGTGGACCAATAACATAATATAATTGAAGTAAAGCACACCAGAAAATACAGAAGTTATGATTATTTCATCATTGCACAAAATGCTAAACAAGTTTATTACGCTCCATATCCATTGCATAGAGACAAAGCTGATTGGTGGGTTGTTATAAAGACTAAATATGTGGAAAGAATTGAAATTTACAATGTCTTAGATGTGGCGTACCAAAATGAGGTTGCAATTGTTCAGCAACAAGTTGATGTTGAATTGGAAACCACGCTAGAACATCCTCAACACATATTAGAAGAAGTAAATGATGATGAGATAATGATAAATATTGAGGAATAAATAAATGAGGATGGGGGAAATGATTCATTTGATAACGAAGAATATCACAATGAAAATGAAACAACTGAGGAGGAAGAATGGGAGAGTGATGGAAATGAAACAAGCGGGGAGGAATAAAAGTAGAATGACTATATAGCTAGTATGTAAGTTATTTATTTTCCTAATACTAATTTTATTTTATTTATGATTTTTATATATTATCCATGTAAATTTGAGTACAAATGTCATCAGGAGGTGATCAGGGTGATAGATCTCGCGAGCATCTTGGAGTTAGTCAGCCTAATAAGACTAAAAAGACGAAGTCTAGGAGACTTATAGATTCTGAGGATATTCCAGGATTTCTTTCTTCTGCGCCAGAGCACATTACTCATGATACTCATTTATTTGTTGTTCCATTTGGTACGGTGGATCCTCAGTAATATTATCCTAATTACCATCGATCAGCCGATGCTTCCTCTTTTTCACAGTCATTGCCTCCACGGTGCTACGAGGACCTACATTTACAGTCTATTCGTCGAGCACGACCCTTATCAGCTGTCCATAGTACTCTATCTCCCACAAGTACATCTTCTCAGCTATCTGTCATGAGGATTAGAGATTCTAGTAGTGAGCAGTCAGATGTTGTGGCCTATACACCTCCATTAACTCAGCATTATGTGCATCCTGGTGTGTCACCTACACATACACCTACACCAGATGAGACGTCTGCTCTAGCACCGGGACAGAGGGATAGGATTGGTAGAGTCATGATTGAGCCGGATGGGTCATCATAAGTTTATTTTGTTATCTATTTGTTACTTTATTTTACTTATTTGAGCATCTTTAATATATTATTCATGAACTAACATGTTTATTATGTGTTTTGCAGGTGGTATTCTGCAAAGGATGTTTCCCGGGCTTTAAAAAACTGTGTGAGAAGGCTTTTTACACAGGCTTATCATTCCTGGAGTGAGATCCGAACCAATATACGTCAGGCGATGTTTCATAAATTTAAGGTCAATATTTTTTTAGTTAAGTTTATTAATTTTAGTATCCTTTACTCTTTTTTAATTATTTAACGTTATTCATTTTTTTCAGACAATGTGTACTTGGAAACCGAGGTTTAATATGGTCATTGCGACCACATTTGAGAGGAGGGCATCCACGAGACTATCTAGCTGGCTAAAGAAAGCCCGGGATACAGATCAGTGTCCGGGTTGGATGTTGTCTCATTTGATGGATGGATTGCGCCAATATTGCTACACAGATAAGTTCAAGGCGATGTCCGAACAAGCCAAAAAGGCTAGAGGTAGTCTTAAGGGTGGCTCATTGCACACTAGGGGTAAGTTCTAATTCAAACTTTTAAATAAATAATTAGTTGATTAATATTGTTATAATATAAATTTCATTTTTATTTATTGGAAAAATAAATGGGGCGCACTCCCCTTATACCGGAGGTTTTCAAAAAGACTCATGTGAAGAAGAAAGAAAATGAGTCAGATCCGGATGTGTGGGTGGAGGAAAGGGCCGAACGAACTTTTGTAAGTTATTTAATTTAATATGAATAATATATATTAATAGTGAATATATTTATGATATGTATATATATTGATGTCAATTTTTATATTTAATATGTAGAATGAGTTTCATCAATACGTCAATGAAAATCTAGATAGTTCGGTCCAACTGACACCCGAACTGTCCAGCCAAATTTGGACAGAAAAAATGGTAGGGGGACACACAAGAGTAGATTCTATGGTCGAGCCTCTCGAAACGATGTAAGATGACTCCAGTCAGGCTTACAAGGTATTGGATTGTCACGTTAAGCCGAGGCACTTGCTGGTGTTCAGATTGCTGCTATGTCGGCTCAAATAGCACAACTTACATTGGCACTGGCAGAGTCTGAGCGGAGAAGAGTAGCTGAACAACAAAGCATGAGTGAGACCATTCAGCAAATCAAAGAACAAGTATTGAACCTTGCTCGTCGACCTACTACATATCTTCGGCTCCCGAGGACACCGACGACGATAGTGATGAGGAGAATGATGATTTTGTAGATCGCACTCCCTAGTTTAGGTTTCTTTAATGAACTTTTTGATATTTTTAAATGAATTTTGAAAGACTTTATAAGTCTTTAAATTGTGATTTAGATATTTTTGAATGTTAATTTAAGTTTGTTGTTTTATGTTTTGTGTAGCTTCTTTATAATGTTGTGTGTTTGATTGGAGCTGGATTGAATTGAATTGCTTTTGCAGGTGGGAAGCAGAAATTGCCAGTTTCTGCTATCAAAAAAATTGCAAAAAAAGCGACAGACAGGGTGGTTTGGTCCGTCGCTTTTCGGCATTTTTTTTTAAAACCCAGAAAAGCGACGGACAATGTCCTTTAGTCCATCACTTTTCTAGGTTTTTCAAAAAATTAATTTCCAGAAAAGCGACGGACGGGGTCCTTAGCTTTAATCCGTCGCTTTTCTGAGATTTTCAAAATTTAAATTTCCAGAAAAACGACGGACTGCGTTACTTTTTGGAAAATAAAAAAAATGAAAATATAAAAAAAACGACGTTGTCTAACTCTTTTTTTTAAAATAAAATCCTGGAAAAAAAATAAAGAAAGCGACGGATTTTTTCAGGATTTTAATTTCCAGAAAAGCGTCGAACAAAAAAACAGCGAACAAGACTGCGTCGCTTTTCCGTCGAATTTGACCAAAAAAGCGACGCAGTCCGTTGCTTTTGGCCGTCGTTTTTTAGTAGTGTTTGTGGAATATGATGAAAGAAATAATAGTTTTCTTGACTGATTGTCTGTTTTCATGTGCGATCAATAGATATAACGCTTAATATTTATTCGGCTATGAATAAGTGAGTTTTCACATTTGATGAAATAACTTAGAGAAGAGATTTCTTAATGATAATAATTACTTACTGACTAATACAGTGATGGAAATATTGAAATACATAGTAACAAGCAAACCTTTCGAGATGACATTGAAATGAAAAAAAAAAGAACTTGTGAACTATTATGACTTAAAAATAGGCTAATGCACGGCACGAAGCGCAAGCATATTTACTAGTACTTAAATAGAACTAGGGCATTCTGTCTGAAAGTGAAGGCAGCTTTCTAAAGAAATTCAAAGCCGGGGAAGGCATTCTATCCCTAAATATGGGATGGCGGAGGTAGTAGAAACCAAAGGCCATAGACACCATTTTAGATGGTACCAAGTATAAAATGAATGCCACGACAAAGCACAACCCAATAAATATCCCCGTGGCGCGAGGGTCACGCCAAGTTACCAATGCTTGCACTCTCTCTCCTTGTGTTGCGAAATCTCCCAAGATTGTCTGAACCCGTGCCCCAAGCATTCGCAGTTTATCATATCTGGCTCGTACCAATTAATTTGGTCTAGTGCAAGGCAATGCATCAAACTCTTCATCAAGCTCATCTCTGTCTAGTGACTCTGCCAGTGAGATCTTTGGATCAAAGTGGGGTAAAGTATCTCGAGATCTGAACCTGTAATTCCACGCACCAATCACAAACACATAGAAGGCAAATGTAGGTATGATCAGGTCAGGAAACCACACGAGCATCACCAAAAGTGCATGGACAAGTAAAGTTGCAGTCGGATTCTTCCAGCCACGTGTGTCATCCACCCATTTGACAATGTCAACTACTCCAGCTATGACAGTAATGATCCTGTACCAATTTGCACGAACTTTTCTCATGCTGAATGAATGTGAATCGGCATCAAGCATATAAGTCACAACTTCACGCCTAAGAGGCGGCTCTGATCTTGTCAAGTGGCTCGCTACTATTTTGACAGCTGCAATCCTTAAACTATCTTGTTGAACCATGCCAAGAGGCTTTACATGATGCATCATGGGCATCAATGGTTGTGAATAGACATGTAAGAAATCAAGCGTTGGTGTAGCACGTATAAATCTCACTGCTAATTCAATCTCCCCCATTTTCTTCAAACCAGCTTGTGATAACAAAAGTAATGGGAAAGTATTCCTGTACACTTTACCTGTTGTCAATGTAGAAATACGCACACGCACCTTACCAATCCGAAAATCTGGCCTCATGCACTCATCTGATTTGAATACTACTTCCGAACAGCCATCAAATACTCCAATAGTCAACACAGTGGATGGATCATAAACTCTCCAAGTGTACTGCTCATTCCACCTAGGTTCTAAACTATCAGATATGGTACGAGTGCGTACCCACTTGTTACCATATTTAGCAACTGCATAAGCATCCGTAGACCCCTTGCCTTTCATGGGCAACAGATTCTTGCATCCAATAATCCCTAATTCAACAGTCCCAATTGGTGCTTTCCATAGTTGCCTTGCGGTTGGACGATAATCACTACAAACATGGGCTGCTTCGTCCATCACATGATATCCACCATCAAAACAAAGGCGCAAGTGGACTCTACCTTTGTAAATTCTCTTCTCTTCGTTAGGATCTTCAAATGTGAACCATCTGGATGCCACCTTACGGTCATCCACTCGACGCTCAATTGTGGTGAGCGGTATGCTAGCAACTGCAAGAACAGTTTGGTCTTTCGCAGTTCTGTCCGTTTCTATTAGGAAATATAGCAAGTGGTTCTCAGTAAATGGTTCAGCTGCTACGAAGACCAAGTCTTCATTCCAAGACGGAGATCCAGTACCGGCTGTGGGGATGGATTTGGTCTTTTGAACTTGGAATCCTAATTGGGCTTTGATGTGATATGATGACTCCTTTGAATTATGTGTCAAGTGGGAAATGTCTTGTGCCTCTATCACTGATGATCTCAAATACCACAATTTAGGTGATTGATATACCTTAGATTTAGAAGCAGGATTACCGGCAGTGTCGGTCTTCCAGGCTTCAGGGAATGAATCATCAGCTTGAGTCCCAACCCAAGTAGCAAGCATTAAATCACCTCTATGAGCTCCACCTCCTTCAAGCCTATACCATTGAGGAGCCAAAGGACTATCAGGTAGGTCACGTAGGGGGATCTCACTCACATCAAAGCAAATGCCACCTAGAAATACATGTCCTGCCACGTCGGATGTAGGATCAAATGACTTGGCACTTGAAGGGTCCCACACTGAGACTTCCAAGAGGGTGGAAGAATCAGGTGCGTCTCGACCGAAAGCAAAAGTTTGGTCCCACTCAAACAACACTGTTTTCCGGGCTGGCTTCGATACAACATGGCTGCCGGAAACAACAATCTTCACAACGGGGCAGCCAACTGTGGGTAGTGATCGAGCTTTTACAACTCGAACAAAGAGGTAATGCAGTTTTTCAACAAGATCAAATGAGGACGGTTCGATGGGACCTGATCCAGCATCAGAGAAGATGACTGATGAAGCACGACTAATTGGCATAGATCCTAAAGATACAGATCTTTTCACCTGAGTAAATTCATCCTCTAGTGGTGGATCCATTAAAACACTAGTAGGATTTTCCGCTTCTTTTGCAGGCGGCTCAGCTTCTACGGTAGTAGGATTTTCCACTACTTGTGCAGGTGGCTCCTCTTCTATGGAATTTGGCTTCTCACCTTCCGGTGCAGCTTCTGTTGGCTCAGCTGGTGGTGCTTGCTTAGGCTCCGCTTTGACTTCAGTCGGAACAACTAATTGTTCGACAAAATAAATTTTCAAACCGATTACACCAGAAATCCAACTGAACCAATACTTCTTCTCCAAAGGGTAATAGATCAATGCTTCTTCACCTTTCTTGACAAACTGCGTAGCACTCAACCTGATCCTTCCGAGGAAATTATTCCTGGTTGTGGGGCCAATGGAGTTGTCATGATAGACGTCAAGCTCGAGCATGTCCCCGAAAACATCAGAGGGTTTTCCGACATTGAATTCCAACATTTCATTCCACTGGGGGCTGAGATCACGAGTGACCGTCCTTGTCTTCCTTCGCTGGCCATAGAAATCGACAAGTACGTAAGGACTTGAAGTGCCATGGCCATCCTTGGGAAGGAGGTTCCGTGCCTCAATTACTTCTACTACTAGCTTTCTCACTGTGCCCATTTAATTTGGATATTATTGTGTACTAGTACTTGTTAACTATGCATGGAAGTTCAAGAAAGAGACTAATTTGTTTTAGTAATCAGCACTAGTTGCAAACAAATGATGTATGTAGTTGCTATTCTTCTCTTTCCGAGGGAGAGATGATATGGAAAGGGTTAGTCAAGAAAAGAAGGTAACATGTAGAGAAAGAGAATCGGACAAAGAGAAAAAGTGCTTAACTTCATGTGCAATCACCTCTAAGATACCTTTATTTTGGTTACTTACTAACCAAATTCTTTATTGACCAGATTTTTAAAACTTTTTTGCCAATAATTCTTTTTTTGAGTCAAAAGCAACCTTTTGCTTTTTGTTAATCTATAACGCGCTATAAATTAAATTTAGTTTAAGTTCTATTTATTAACGGTGTATAATTCAGTCATTTATAGGTAATTAATTATTGGCAACATTTCTCTTGATAAACATTAATCAATAATCATTATTAACCTATTACTACTTAAAATTCACTTATATTATACATAAAAAAAAATTGTTTGTGCTATAGCTTAATAAAAATAAAAATCGAAAAAAACATATATTTAATTTCCTTTCAATGCATAGAATAGAGTATGAAGATGAAGTCATTACACTCTTATTTCTGAATAAGAAAAGATCAGAGTAGTACTATCAATAATAAGCATAATGAATGAATACTTCAAAAGGTGTGTGGTGTGGTGCAGGGGCGGAGCCACGTTGTCCCCAGGGTGTCCCCTTCATCGAAAAAGTATACTCCCTCTGGTTCATTTTATATGAGGTAGTTTGACTCGACACAGAGTTTAAGAAAGGAAGGAAGACTTTTAAAACTTGTGTTCCAAGATGAATAATAGAAATTTGTGTGACTGTAAATCATTTCATTAAGGATACAATAGACATTTTATAGTTAAATTGTTATTTAATATAGAAATGTGTCATTTTTTTGGAGACTGACTAAAAAGGAAAGTAAGTCACATAAATTGGGACAGAGAGTACTATATATACATGTAAAGTTTTGACTTTATATTGATATATATTGTATTTTGGATCCCCTAAAATAACAAAGTAATCCCTAATGGAGTTGGCTAGAGTTGTTGCAAACCCATTCGATGCTCTCGTTCGATTCCCTGCATGAGCGTTTTTATTTTTCTGTAATTATTTTGCCTTCTTAAAGTTAATAACTAAATAAACATGCGTAACTTTAACATAAATACTTAGTAGCTTGGTGGTAAATAGTATCAAGCTTGTTTTGAGTGAAAGTTCGAACCTTCCCTCCAATAAGGATTTTTTCAATTAAAATTGAATTATTTCCTTAAATTTTAATATGTTTTTCTTTTGGAATAAGGTTTTCTTTCTCTATAAATTTTAATACATTTTCCTTGTGAAATTTGCTTTACTTTTGCCAGTTGCTACTGCAACCGTTGAAAGAGCTTTCTCAGCAATGAAGTATATCAAAAATGACTTGTGAAATGGAATGGACGATGAGTTTTAGACGGTTGTATAGTGTCTTAAGTAGAAAAGAAAGTATTTTGTACTATTTCTAATGAGTCTATTATAAAAACGTTTCAGGATATCAAAACATCGTTGAGTACAATTGTAATAATATATTTAAATTATGCTTTCAATAGTAGTTTATTTTGTTTTTATGTTAGTTTTGAGTTATACCTTGTTAATTCTATTAAAAATATTTTTATATTTAATTAAATATTACTTAGCTTGATTATTTGTTTTGGTAATTTAAATTATGGTTTTTAAAAAAAATAAAATTACTGTTCAAAGTTCAGACACCCTTCATAAAATTCCTGACTACGCCACTAATGTGGTGGGTAAATTGTTGGGCATCGCATGAAAAATAAATTTTCAATTCGATTAAAACCATTGAGTTCTGTCTATATTTTGATTAGCCCACTAAAATCCCTCCCTTCTTAATCAATATTTCAATTGGATAGAGAGCACTTCTCCGTTGATGGGTCCTAGGCACTTCTCAATACTGAATGGCAATACGTTTTTAAATATTCTAGAGGTCTAACTTCAAGTTTCTAAACATGTATTCGAAATGATCGAGTGTATTCAATTTCAATAACACAACTTTGCTTATTAAAGGAAACGACTATTGATCAAATTATTAAAAATATTAACTGACATTGCGTCAACCATCAATAGTCATGTTGTTGGGACCGAAATAATAAGGTGTCATGCAAAAGCTAACAAAGCAAACCTCAAAAGACCATGAGTAAGAAGATAAAAGAAAAATATATCAAAAGATCAAACATTTAACGTGGTTTGGAGTTTGGTCAATCGACCTACGTCCACGAGAGGAGATGAGCAATTCACTATATAAAAAAGAATACAACATATCGAGAGAAATAACCCCATAAATTCACTCGGAATAAAAAGATGTGTGCTAATGTAACACTTGTGTCTCACAAATTCCCCCTACACAAAACTCTCAAAGCCCGTAGGACTATATTATTATTGTTATCAAGTTAGAAGAAATAAATCTTTATTTATAGAGTCATAAACATTTTCTTACCAGAAAAAAGACTAGTCAAATACTCCCTTCGTCCCATTTTATGTGATATCTTTTGACTTGACATGATATTTAAGAAAAAAGGTAAGTTTTTGAAACTTATGGTCTAAAACAATTCCGATTGTAAATAATTTCATTAAGGATAAACGAGAAATTTCAAAGTTAAAATATTTCTAATTATTGTAAGGTAACATTCCTTTTGGACAGACTAAAGCGTGTCACATTAAATTAAATAGGAAAAAGGGAGTATTTAGACTTTATTTCTTTTAGAAAAAGAAAATTAAATATGATATGAAACTCAGGATAAATACTCACACGTGCATCTACTTTTGTTTATCTTGAAAGAAGCCTCAAATGGTGTGCTTTATAAAACGCGTAACATTTACATGTTTGGAAGATAGAAAATGAAAATAAAAGAAAAGAGTTACCATGCATCTGCATTAATATAATGTTACTTTTTCTTACATCTCTGGTTGATTTCAGGGGAAAAAATCTACTACCACTACAACTTTTTCTTAGGGTGAAGATTCCCTTTTGATTTATAATGACTAATAGCCACTAAGGAATGGCTAACTTTTGACAAAGATGACATTCTTTTGAATCGCCGACCACGTTTTGGTCCGCAGAACACAATCATCTTTCTAGTTTTTTCTTTCTTTAATGAATTGGAAAAGAGATAAAAAGGTCAAAAACACATTAAACCTTTTCTTTTTCTTTTTGAGTTTCATATTTAAAGCAGGAAAAAGGGTTTGATATATTCTCAATTTTGTCATTTAGAGCTGTCATTATGAAAGTGACTCATACATACCCCTATTGTTATATAAATGACTCATATATACCATTTTCCTCTAACGGAAGTGAAAAAAATAATTTTAATTTAATTTTTAGAAAAAATATAATCCATATATATTTGATCCTCCTCATATGTATTTTTTGACTTTTTTGTTTCAACAACTAATTTAAATTTATTATTTTAATGGTTAAATTTATTTATTATTGATGCCCCATTATTTTCTTTTATTTTTACAAATACAAAAACTAAATTAAAATATAACCGCAAAAAAATTAGTTTTAAATTTTTTCCTTACACTAAAGAATGAAAGAAAAATAAAATAAGAAATTCGAATAATTATAATCAAAGAAGGCAAAAAATAATTTTTGTATGAAAAAGATTAAAATATACCTTGAACTTTGCAAGAAGGATCATATATATACCCCTAAGTGATTTTTTTTAAAATTTAAAGTAAAAAAGAATCTAAAACTATTTTTTTCACTTCCATTAGATGAAGTGTATATGTGAGTTCCTTTTGTAACATTAAGGGTATATGTGAGTCAATTGTATAACGGTAAGGGTATATATGAGTCACTTTCATAACAAGAGATATATCAGCTCTAAATGGGAAAGTTAAGGGGTGTATCAGACTCGTTTCCCTTTAAACTATTGAAAGTGTGACTGTGTCAGTTTCATACCTAAACTACTACTTATTTGTTATTACACTCTCATCATGGTGTGTGTAATACACCCTCTCTTTAATTTTAAAAAATTGTCACATCACACTCCATATGGACAAATATTCCGTCTTAACAAAAATTAGATAAATTATTAGTATTAGTTAAAGTTAAAGATTAAAGTATTACTATTTCCAAAAAAAATTATAAAATAAAATGTAAAATATAATATTTTTCTTACCCTACTCCACCCCTTCCTCTCACAGTACTCCCCCATCCCAATTTTTTAATTTTTTTAAAATAAAATCTTTTCTAAAAGTTTTAAAAATATTCAATCCCGTCAAATAATAATTTAGATATTATTTTAATTTTTTTCTTCTCCACCCTACATTATCCTCCGCTTTCAAAAAAAATTCCTCGTTTTGTAATAGATATATCTATTTTTTTTAAAAGTATTTATTTTACTTGCCGCAAGACTTTTGTTAAAATAATTTTTTTATTTGTATTATATTCGGTACGCAAGTAGAAAAATATATTTCCCTAAAAATATATGTACACATCTAGCATAAAACGAGAAAAATGTAAATAATAAAAATAAATTAGGAGCGGAAGGTTAGACGAGGTGGGGTACAATTTTATTTTATTTTATTAAAAAAAAATCAATTTTTTTTAGGAAGGAGTGGGAGAAGGGGGGAGGTTTTATAAAAGAATTTCAAAAATATAAAAGGATGGGGGATCGTTGGAGTGGGGTGAGAAAAATATTTTAAATTTTATTTTAAAAATAAAATAATAATTATTGTTTTATTAAAACATTTTATTTAATAGTAATACGTTAAACTTTAGTTTATAACTAATATTAATAGTTTATTTAATTTTTGTCAACGTGGAATATTTTATCCATGTGGAATGTCATGTGACAAGGTTTTTGCAAATAAAAAAGAGAGTGTATTACACACATCACTGAGGTGTGTTTCTCAAACTAATAAGTGATAGTTTAAGTATTGAAACTCACACTCTTAATAGTTTAAGTATGAAACTAAAAAAAGAATAATTTAAATGTGTTTTTGACACTTCACTCATCGAAAAATTAGAAAACTTATTTGACAAATGTTGAAACGAAATAGTTATTACACATATTTGGATGTTTGCCTTGTCTTCTTCGGATCTAGCTCCCCTCCATTATCCCTTCCCTCCATTTCATCAAGTGCACGTCTAGATTAGAGATATGTGTCATATTTAAAGTTTAAAGGTCAATATTATATTATATTAACAAATATCATAACCATAGTTAAGTCAACTATTTTAGAAAACTACTCTCCAAATTTGATAAGAATTACAATATATTTTAAACAAAATTTGATATTTATTAATATCATTAATTTCATATTATATTTTTTTATTTAATTATTAAATTGTATGCTATTTAAGGTGAGAATCACCTAAACAATTTATGTACTACTAAACTTTGCTCTTGAAATATTATATATACTATGTTGAGAAACAAAACAAAAAAGTTAAGAATTATCATTGTGGAAAAAAACCCATAAAATAAAAGACACAAAATTAAAAAATTAAAAAAAAAAAAGATGAAAGATTTTTAGAATTAAACGTGAATATCAAAAATATTTCAAGGAGAAAATGTGGCTATTGTGTTTGAAGGGGAAAAATATACTATTTTTTTAAAAATAAATACTTTTATCTTCTTTTTTTGTGAAAGAGAAGATAACATTGTTTTAAATGCAAATGTTTTTGAAGATTATTATTTATCACATTAAATATAAACGTTTCATGTTTTACAATTTTAATATTTAAATATAAATTAAAAATATAAGATGAAATTAATGATATTAATAAATATCAAATTTTGTATGGAATATATTGTATTTTATCAAATTTGGAGAGTGATTTTCTAAAACTAGTTAACTTAACTATGATTATGATATTTGTTAATATAATATAATCTTGACCTTTAAACTTTAAATATGACACATGTCTCTAATCTAGACGTGCACTTGACGAAATGGAGGGAAGGGGTAATGGAGGGGAGCCAAATCCGTCTTCTTCATATTGTATTATCACCGGTTTTATTTTTCGCATCATTACAACTTCAAATCTGAACTTTCTCCATAGCTATTATTGCTTTTTCAACAATTTTGTTTGTCTTATTTTATTTTTTAATTTGTTTTTAAAAATAAATTAACAATTCGTTAATATTACCTTTTCACATAGGCTGACCTACACTATGGAGAGGGGTGCACGTGCACCCGATAACTTTCAAAAAAATCATATGTATATATGTATATTTAATTTGAAAAACTGGTAGAAATTAGTATATACTTAACAGTGCACCCATGATAAGCATAGAAGTGCCCTTGTGCTATTGGTACAAGCTATACATACCACCTTTGAGACCGGGGTTCAAATCCAACTAAAGACCTTTTTTTATTGTTTTTATTTTAAGTTTAGCTTAGAGCTCATATTTGAGCTATGTTTATATTGGTGCACCCAAAGTCTTCAAATCCTATGTTCGCCTCTGCCTTTTCACATGTCTTATTTAAGATCTCAAGATTAAATAATAGTGTAGTACATTCTATATCTTTTTAGTTTAACATCACAAGATCTCAAAAAAAAATTACTTTATTAAATGATGTACCAAGTCAAAATCAGATGAACAAAATATCACAAAGTTCAAAAATATCTTGTTTTACTTTCTTAAACTTTGTTTCAAGTAAAAATCAGACAAACAAATTAAAACTGTGGAAATAATCTATTTAATAACTAGGGGTGAACATGGTATGATAAATACTTTGTTTTTATTTTAACTTTAGCTTATATTGGTGCACCCAAAGTCTTCAAATCCTGTGTTCGCTTCTGCCTTTTCACATGTCTTATTTAAGATCTCAAGATTAAATAATAGTGCAGTACATTCTATATCTTTTTAGTTTAACATCACAAGATCTCAAAAAATTACTTTATTAAATGATGTACCAAGTCAAAATCAGATGAACAAAATATCACAAAGTTCAAAAATATCTTTTTTTACTTTCTTAAACTTTGTTTCAAGTAAAAATCAGACAAACAAATTAAAATTGTGGAAATAATCTATTTAATAACTAGGGGTGAACATGGTATGATAAATACTGAATTACCATATCAAATTGAAATTTTTAATACGATAATTTTGATATTATGATAATTGGTATGGTATATGATATACATTTTTAATCATTTTGGTATTCGATATTTATAATGGAATTTCAAAATTCAGTTACAATATCAAAGTATATAGTTAATAAATAATCCATACATATTATTATAGAACTAATAAATATATATTTGTAACGATCGGGTTCCGTCGTTATAGAAAAGCCAACGGGGAAAATTTTTGGGTCGAAAAACTTTTTCGTAGTAATTTGGAATTTTCCAACCTAGTCCAGATTCGGACGAAATTGGAGTCATTAAGGTGTAGGGAAATCTGGTAACAATTGGGTGATTTAATTATTATTTTGATTACATGAGTAGTTAGATAAGTCGTTAAAGAACATGTACGACTTTACGGAAATGAATTCGGGTGAGTAGAACTCCCAAAATCGATCTTAGCGTGAATGGTATTTTCTGAGAGTCGTTGGTTAAAGGTGTGTTGTGAAATGGAGGTCTTGGAATTATCAAAATAGCTCACTGTTTCGTGCAAACCGCTTTGGCGGTGCTTTTGGTCGCTCTGGCGGGGCCGCTGTAGGGGTGAGGGCCACTGTGGCGGGCCAGACGCGACTTAAAGTCGTAAATAAACCGCAAAATGTCTTTATTCTGAACTTTTCGGTTTTTAGAGCTAAGGAACGAACCCCAAGAGATTCTTGACAGTTTTCCACCATTCTTGAGGCTAAAGGTAAGTTTTTTACTCCCCAAATCTATTTTTCGATCCGTAGAACATAATAGAATGGGTAATTATCGATGGGGAAGGGTTTTGATTTAGAAACTATGGTGGAAAAAGCCCTAGTTTGGATACTTGGGATCATGGGTTTGATCTAGGATTCATAGTATTGTTACTAATTTGGGTAATTAGTGATTGTTTATTGATTTCCATATTATATTGATTGTTTGTAGACCAAGAACAAGCGGAATGAATCTGAAAAGGGAAGGATCAAGTTTCTTAGGGTTTCAAGCGTGTTTTGAGGTAAGTGATGGTTGTGATTTTATGATTGTGTGATGTATGTTTGTTCTTGCTTCATTATGACACATGTATGTATGTGAATGTTGCATTATTGATCACACTTGTTGTAAATGATATAGAGGGATGATGAATGCCATGAATCATGACTAAATTGTATGAACTTGAGAATATACTTGTGATTGTAATTGTGGTGTGTTGAATGGATCGGTTGCCACGTTCCGGCATAATTATGGGATCGGTTGCCACGTTCCGGCATAATTATGGGATCGGTTGCCACGTTTCGGCATAATCATTGGATCGGGTACCACGTTTCGGTATGCTAACTATTTGGGTTTCCATGAGAGGACTAATGACTTGATGTAATTGTGTATCTTGAGAAATGTGAAACTGATCGTTGTTCGTAAATGTTGTTAATATTGTATATGTTCGATATATGCATGCGATCATTATGTTGTATTGGCTTATATATGTTGCACTTAGTGGGATAGCCGCGTGATTCCACCAGTACATTGTGGTTGTGTACTGATACTGCACTTGCTTTTTCTTTGTTGAGTACAGGGCATCTTCAAACGGCTATTGACAGACCTAGTTTAGAAGACCAGTGATCGTGGCTTCGAATTCAAGGGTGTTCGAGAGGAACGCATTTGAAACGGGGTAAGTTGCCCGAGAGGGAACTTATTTCCATCTAAAGCTTAGCCTAGTCACTATTATCTTGCAAATTTCCTATCGAAAGCATGTACCCAACTATTTATCTCAACTTGTAATGCGGTCACACCCCAAGAACTCTTCCCCATACTTGATTTCCTTGTTCTTTTTGTTGTTTTTACTTACTAGTGACAAAATCCCCATTGTTATTTGACACTTTTGTGTCCCTCTTTAATTTAAAATAATTTTAATCGTTAATGTCTTTAGCTACGATTAGTTAGAACTAAAAATTATTTTTCTATTAATTCTCAAAACCGCTCCCTTGGGACACGATCCCAACCTTTGGTTGGATTACTATACTATTGCACTATCGTAGACACTCGTATTGGAAGTTGTGTCGTTGATTACGTAATAAACATCAAAATGGGACCGCTGCCGGGGAGTGGTGTTAATTGAGAATTCTTAGATTAGTAGAATTTTTGTTCTTCTTAGTTGTAGTTTACTAACCTTATTTTTAGTTTTGATTTTCTTTATATTTGTTGGTGTAGGTAGGTTCCCCGAAGATGGACGTTGAGAATGGTGGCAACTCGGCTGAGTCAAGCCAAGAAGTCAAGAGAGACTTTGAGTTAACCGCACTGGTAACTCAGCTGAATGAGTTGGCCACCAAAATAACAATGGTGGAAAACCAGTGCAAGAGTCCCGGGAGGTACATACCTCCTCACGAGAGGAAGTAGTCTAGAGACAGGGAGAACAATCTTGTCGAAGACACACTCCAAATCATTCTCCAAAAAGTCACCGAACAAGATCAACTGTTGGAAGAGATGAAGGAGAGTATTGCAGTGTTGAATCAGATGGTTGGCTCACACTCTAGATCTATCCAACTGATCAGGACACTCCTGACCTATGTGGGCCTCCTCTTCACTCAAACGAACAATTAGGGTTGTCCGGTAACACTAGGACCAACCCAACCAATGGGGAGTGAGTAAGGACTCGCGTTGTGCCACGATGTTAAATAAGGCGCTTCTTGGGAGGCAACCCAAGGTTTTAAATGCTTTAACTTACTTCTATGAATAATGGTGTGTTAGTGATGCAGGTTTGAATGAGGAAAGTGGTGAAAAATAGAGATTGGCGAGAAAATGGTCAGTCAGCGGACCGCCGAACAGGTCGGCGTGCCCGACTTGACCTGCCATTTGGCTCAACTCCAGCTCAAAGTTAGAGCTTGTAAAACTCGGTGACCTTGAGAAGCAGTTCGGCGTATCGCTGACCAGGTAGGCGATCTCGACTTAGACCACCATCTTGATCCCAAGAAATTGACAAGTCTGTAACAATCGGCGGGACAAGAGACCACTTGGTGATTCGCCGAGTGGATCGGCGACTACAACTAATGTCGCCGAACGAGCGCAAACTGGACGATTTATAAAGGCCAAAAGATTCAACTTCTTCACTTTCCCTCACTCACAAATCTCCTAAACTCACACTAAGGTAGCATATTCTTCTATTAAGCATTACACTAGCATTTTAGTTTGGGACTTATGCTCGGAATTGGAACACTTTGCCGCCTAGCTTTTCAAATCGAATTTAATCGACATTGAAGGTTGGTTTCCTTTCCCCAAATTTACATTTGAAAGTGTTGTACTCATTTGCAATAATTGCCTCTTAGTGATGTGTGTTGGGCCTCTCTAATAGGAGTAGAATGATTACAAGCTTATTTTAATTTGAAGAATTTGCCTGTGTTGACTGATTGTCGAATGCTCGTAATCTATGTGCTTTTTAATGAGTTGGGTCGTGTTTGCATGTTATTTGATTGGGTGAAGTCTGAGTAGCCCATGTTTGTGCTAAATGTAGCAAATATCGTCAATGGCCGAATGCGGCAAGTCTGGGAGAAATCTGAGTATTCTGGGGTGATGGCTAGTATGGGTCTTGTTCGAATTTAGTTATTGCATGCTTTAATTTTGTTTTTGGGGTTTGCGGGATTGAATTCGAGAAGATGGATTGAAAATGGGCACGTTGGACCATTTGGCGAGCTGGGTCAAGCTCGCCGAATCGTTCGGCGGTTCGCCCAATGTCTCCATCTCGCCCTTAATATCAGGTCAAGTTGGATGAGACTGTAACTTTCGGCAAGAAGCCATGGGTCGCCGAACGCACTCGGCGACTCATCGAAAGTACTCTTGATAGTCCTCTGTATATTACCCCTCAGACCCTTCTGCACTGTAACTTTTGGTGGACAAACCCTTGCTCGCCGAAAGAGGTTCGGCGACTCATCGATCCACTTGGAGAGCCTTTCTACAGTAGATTGCCTGTGATTTTATTTTTCTTCCTTAATTCCTCCCAAATCTTTTGCAGATATGGTACGCACCAACTTAACTGAGCAACCATAGAAAAGGCTAAAGGCATTACAATCAATGAAGGAGGATCAAACCCTCCAAAGAGAAAAAGAGATGACCTCCAATCGGGAGATAAAGGCAAACGAAAAAAGCACATAGCTAGGAAGAGTACAAATGTTGAACCTGCTTTTTATGAGCCGGAGGATGAGCAACCTTTGATGAATCGAAGGGATGAACTCAAGGCTAGAGCTCAGCCCACATCGACTGGAACCCCTTCAACTGCCATTCCCACGACTACTGAATCAGTGCCAACTCCAGCACCACCTCCAGTGGCCCCTGCACTCCCCATAGCTCCACCTCCACCCATATTTTTGAACAGATTAAAAGGCGATGGCTTACGAACCATTCTAAGAGAAAAATTACTATCTATGGAGGGTTTGGAAGGCAAGCACGCTGAGCTGCTTGATACACTCAGATATCATGAGTTGGAGCAGTTAACTAGGACACGGGGTCCTTACATTCCTTCTTGGGTCCAGGAATTCTACTTAGCCTATGGAGAGTTGGTCCCAAAGAACAAGAAGAAGGCTAGTGAGTTCCGACCGGTGAAGTTGGTTATGATTAGAGGCAAGGAGGTGGAGTGTCACATCGATCATATAAATGTTGTATTGGGTCGACCGCTGCACTCGATACTGCCCTACCAGGGTTTGCCTATTGTTCCATCCCTGGATGACTTAAAGGGTTGGTTAGATCCGATGATCTCTTACACCACCTCGAGGTGGATGGAGACAGGAGCTCCGATTGAGAAGAGGGATATGAACATTGCCTCCTGATATTGGTTTGGTTTCATCAGCAGCACTATCATGCCATCCCAGAACGAGTCCATTCTACGTCATCCTAAGACGGCTTGCCTTGGTTCTATCATGGCTAGGAGGCGGATCAACTTAGGACTGCTAGTTTCATAAGAGATGGCTATGAGAGCCAAACAGACACAGACGTCTCTGCCTTTTCCTATTCTGATCACTGAGTTATGCCAGTGTGCCGGAGTACCCCGGGATCCTGCTAGCGATATAGAGGCCACCTCATTTTACTCCACCAATATCCGACGTATAGAGGCCGAGTTCACACGAGAGGAGGTTGATAGGAGGAGAGCAGCTCCAACAGATACTTCTCCAGAGGTCGATGTTGACTAATTACCAGCAGAGGCATCTTCGCCTACTCTGGCCTCTGCGCCTTCAGGTATACCCGCTCCTTCTTCCTCTTCCTCACAGGCTCCAGGTGTTTCCTCTTCCTCCCAGCCTACCAGGGTCACTCATGCCATGATCCTGAAGATGGGGAAGCTGGCCTATTCAGCGGATGTGAGGGCGACACAATTGGAGAGATCTATCCCAGGGATGATTGACAGTGCAATCTTGACTGCACTAACCCCCCTTAGGACCACTGTTGATGATCTGACTGCCAGAGTTACTGCTTGCGAGAGCAGACAGGGGGAGACACACGAGGTTTCAGCATTAAAGGCTGAAATAACAGAGTTGAAGAAGGATGTAGCCTATTTGAAGGCTACCAACTTCACTACACTGATGCAGGGATAAGATGACGAAGATGCTCCTGAGACCTCGGGGATTCCTCCGGCTACTACCAGAGATGTGCAGAGGGATGATGCAGGGCATGAAGAGTCGGATGAAGAGACTGATGATGAGTTGATATCAGTGAATACTGAGGAGACACAGGAGAGCAGAGATGAGGGCATATTCAGAGACTTGCCAGATCTTATAGGAGCGGTTATGCAGCCGATGATCCAGACATCGTCGACTGAGACGTCCACAGCAGCTCCCAGTGGATCCGACATTGCTATTCAGTCTGAGGCTACTCCGGGCACTGATGCACATACACAGACTGCTACACCAGCTACTGAGACTCCGACAGGGGGAGAGACTGCATAGACAGGACTTTTCTTTACCTCCCTCTCTGTCTTATTATACCTTTAATTTTGAACACTTTTATGTGCATTTGAGGACAAATACTTTTTATTTGTGGTGGGGTGAAGCCCACACCTTTTGTGTGCTATTTATGATTCGTGTTTTGTATATATTTGGGATGTTCTGTTTAAAATTGTTTGACACTGCTTTTTATGGATGTTTGAGCTCATGGCTCCCTTTTGTTTTAAATTGCAAAAATGATTTTGACCCTTCAAAATTTTTGCCACCTCTCGTGTGTTGAAAGAGGTTGTTCTTATGCAAAATTTAAGTCTCGGTTTTGATCAATACTGATGACTTGAATAGTGCTCTCAATTGAACAAATATGAATGTGCGACTACGACGAGACCAAATGAAGTTGCATAGACAATATGTGAACTCTTTACATCTCGTTGTGATTAGCCATTTATCGAATTGATTCTCTTGTAATGACCGTTGCACATTAGCGAAAGTGTGTAGTCTTGTTTGACTTAAGTGTCGATGCCTTGTGTGATGAGCTTACTTTGAACCATGCATGAATAAACCTAGAATTTACCCCGTTAGTCTGATTGATTTAGTAAGGTGTGCTCTCGAGATGATCTTAGGCAACTTTTGAAGAGTGTGAGCCAATTTGACATAGACCTCTGTTGTGACCTACCCATGAGTGTGTGAAATTCTCTTGAACACCCTTTGAGCCTTACCTTTCTTTGGAAGAAACTTGATGACCCCTAGACCTTACTTGATCCACTTCCTATAATCCTCCTTATTTGTGGTTTAGTGAATAGACAACTTAGGCCAAAAGCCTAAGTTGGGGGTGTGGTGAAAAGGAAAAGGAGAAGTCAAGAAGTGTAAGAAAAAGTCTCCCTTAACCCATGGTGTTGCGAAAAAAATGGAAACCCTCCAAAAAAAAAATGAAAAAGAAGAATTGTGGAATAAAAGTACAAAACAAATTGGATTTCCAAGCAATACATGGAGAGTGAATAAAGGATGACTTAGAAGCACTAGAAGAAAAAGTGATCAGGGAAGGGAAAAAAAGTTTTGAGAACATCACATCTCACGAGGATGAAGAAGTCACTGAGCCTAAATGACCATACCTTTGCACTCAACCCCATTACAAGCCTTGAAAAGACCTTTTTGATCTTGAGTAAGCCGAACCGAAAGTAGATCAGATAATAAGGGCAAACCTATGGGTGAAAACATGCATTGTGTTCCTCTTTTTGAGTGTGAGTGTTGCATCTGATTCCTGATCTTAAATTGATTAACTTTTGTGTGTGAATATGGAATTATTCTTTGTGTGAGGGAATTTAGATACTTTCGTTGAGCTTGAACTTGCATTAGTAGCAAGTATTGCGAGCATGATAATCTTTGATATTGGTGTGTCACAACTTGAATCACTGGGTACACAATTGGTCTTTGCATAAGTAGTCTGAGTCTTGTTGTGTATGTTCATGATTGTGTCTTGTGTAGCACTATTTTAGACATCCTTTTTGAACGACTGAACTTGAGTTTGCTTGAGGACAAGCAAAAGTTTAAGTTGGGGGTGTTGATGAGTCCACAAATTGAACTCATTTAGGGCTTTATTTTAATAGAAATAGTGTCCTCAAATGCTTATTTTATCTCAATATCTAATTAAAATGCTTAAGTTTCAGGTATTTGAAGTTTTAGTAGAAGCATGGACACTTAGGCGCAAAAAGGAACAAATAGGCTGAAAAGAACGAAGAAGTTGAAGCCTAAGCATCGCCAAGCATACTTGGCAAATCGCCAAAGGGACGCACTTCGCCCTTTGTTCCAGTACGCGAAGCCCTGAAGGAAATGGATCAAAAGGTGATTAAAGGAGCAATCGACGTGTCGCCGAATAGTTCCGCAAAGCAGTACTATGTCGCCCAATGACAGAGAGCATGACGATGTCGAAGGATGGTGCAAGATGGCGATGAACTGCACGTAAGGGTGAATCGTCGAGTCGATCGACGATTCCGACTAATGTCGCCAAATGAACCGCTACAACTCAAGTTTTTGAAAACTATAAAAACTCATTGAGAGAAGAGAGATTTTTTGAGTATCACATTTTTAGTATCAGATTTTGAATAGAGAAAAATTAATATAATTTTAGTACTTTTTATTTTTGCTCTCAGTTTGAAGAGGGTTTTGAAAACTTGAAGAAAAAGAGGGTTTCATCTCCAAGGATTTGGACTTAGGTCTCTTGGATTCGTCATTCTTGGCCCGTAACAAGACTTAAATCTTCATACCCATTTGAATGCAAGCTCATTTAGGTATAAATTTCTATCTCTTGATGTGTGGCTAAAAATCCCCATTCTTGGGGTGTGATTTAGCAAATATGTGTTGATATTATTGTTGGGTCTTGCTTGCTGATAGGTTAGATGTATTTTAATGGTGATTTCACCTA